>ML350869.1:0-30990 GCA_005239505.1 Nicotiana paniculata
TTGGGCTAAGTTCCGCACCTGCGAACTCCTCGCCGCACCTGCGTGTCCGCACCTGCGGAAGGTGCATCGTAGGTGCGAGACACCAGAACCATCAATGGTTCAGCTGTCTCCCAAGTTCTAAAAACACCCGATGAGCATCCTAAACGTACCCGAGCCCCCGGAACCCCGTCCAACCACTCACACAAGTCACATAACCTAACACGGACTCGCTCGAGGTTCCAAACCACATAAAACAACACTAACACGATGAATTAAACTAAAAATCCATGAAAATTCTTCAAACTTCTATAAACATTAAGTTTTGCATTTAAGGTCCGAATCACGTCAAACTAAGTCCGTTTCTTTCAAAATTTCACAGATAACACATATAAATCATATCGAACCTGTACCGGCTTCGGAATCATAACGGTGGCCCGATATCACAGGTTTCGCCTCAAATTTCATTTTCAAAAACCTTAATAATTTTCAGAAAACAATTTTCTTTACAAATTCATTTCTCGTACTTAGGACCTCGAAATTCGATTTCGGGCATACGCCCAAGTCCAATATTTTTCTACGGATCCTCCGGGACCGTCAAATCATAGGTCTGGGTCCGTTTACCAAAAACGTTGACTGAAGTCAACTTTATTCAAATTTCCAATACAAAATTTTTCATTTTTATCTATTTTCACATAAAGGCTTACCGGCTACACTTCCGGGTTGCGCACGCAAATCAAGGTGAGATAGAAGGAAGTTTTCACGACCTCGGAACACATAAATAGATAGAATATACAGGATGACCCTTTTGGGTCATCACAATATCCCCCTCTTAAACAAACGTTTGTCCTCGAACGTGCTAAGATTTACCTTGAACTCATCAAATCTCTAATTGAGCATTTTCCAACACACACCCGCGGGTGATCCCACGTCACTCCAATCTACATAAGACTGACGACACCACCACAATCGCAACCTGGGACCGCACCTGCAGAACTACGATCGCAAGTGCGAAAACCAACTAAAAAGTCTAGGGTCGCACCTGCGGTCAAATGGCCGTACCCCCGGCCCTGTACCTGCGGAAACTAAACGCACCTGTGAGGATTTGAGGTTTTGGGCTAAGTTCCGCACCTGCGAACTCCTTTCCGCACCTGTGGAAGGTCCATCGTAGGGGCGAGACACCAGAACCATCAATGGTTCAGCTGTCTCACAAGTTCTAAAAACACCCGATGAGCATCCTAAATGTACCCGAGCCCCCGGGACCCCGTCCAACCACTCACATAAGTCATATAACCTAACACGGACTCGCTCGAGGTTCCAAACCACATAAAACAACACTAACACGATGAATTAAACTAAAAATCCATGAAAATTCTTCAAACTTCTATAAACATTAAGTTTTGCATTTAAGGTCTGAATCACGTCAAACTAAGTCTGTTCCTTACAAAATTTCACAGATAACACATGTAAATCATATCGAACCTGTACTGGACTTCGGAATCATAACAGGGGCCCGATATCACAGGTTTCGCCTCAAATTTCATTTTCAAAAACCTTTATATTTTTAAGAAAATGATTTTCTTTAAAAATTCATTTCTCGGAATTGGGACCTCGGAATTCGATTCCGAGCATACGCCCAAGTCCCATATTTTTCTACGGACCCTCCGGGACCGTCAAATCATTGGTCCGGGTCGGTTTACTAAAAACGTTGACAGTCAACTTTATTCAAATTTCCAATACAGATTTTTTTATTTTTATGAATTTTTCACATAAAGGCTTACCGGCTACACGCTCGGGCTGCGCACGCAAATCAAGGTGACATCGAAGGAGGTATTCACGACCTCGAAATACATAATTAGATAGAATATACGGGATGACCCAAAATGGTCATCACATCGAATATCACAGAGAACTATGGTTTAGCTAACATTATTGAATATCGCAAGGAACACAAGTTCAAACAATTTCATAGTTAGTATGATTTTTTTTTAATATAATCAACTAGTAAAACGGTAGAAAGCTTTGAAATTATAAACTAAGGAGAGAATGCGTAGAATTTAAGATTAGGGAGGCCTGGAGTTATGATTTTTCCAAATTTTTGGAATCCTTCTCGCTACATTAACTGTAATTCTGCCTAAGAACCCTCTACTAATCGTGAGCATTTCACTTATCATAATTATCTCTCAAGTAACTATAATAATTTATTAGACATATTCTCTCGAATTACGCTAGCAGATATTTTTTTTACAACTTACTATGACCATGTCAAAGCTTTTTTTAAAATCTCTAATCCCGCTTTTAAATCCTCTGTATCGATCTCTCATATACCTTAGGAGTGAAGATGTCCAACAACATCCTAAATATGCACTCTTTCTCATATAATACATACTATATAAGAACTGCTAAATGAGAGCTCTTCAATTAACTAAAATAAGCACGTAGTTCAATACGTAGAGAAACCCAAAGGCTCAATTATATAAAAACATAACAAGAATTTATCCTACAAAAGGTTCCATCAAAACCCTACATAAAAAATTAAATATTCATAATAGTATATAAACCTACAGTACCAAAATTCATAACCAACAATAAAAATAGGAGGAAGAAAGAAAAAACTCGTTGCTTAATCTTCCGCCGTGCTCCTAGGGTGTTTCTGCCTCCAAAACTGTTCTCACTTTTTCCAAAAACTATTTAAGAAGGTGTTTATATAGTTTAGGCTTTGTATGGGACATCCTTTTCCAAGCCATAGTTAGATAAGTGGTTATATGTTAGCTTGTTCACTATCTATTGCGTACGCGAGAGTGAACGAGCGAAGTTCTTCTTTTTTTCTTTTTCTTCCAGCTCTCTCAGCACATCCTCGCCTTTTTGACTTAATCCAATATTTTAGTCAAGCTCCCCTCAGCCAGATTGTTCACTTTCCTGTGCGCACGTGAGAATGAACTAGCAATGTTCTTCTTTTGTCTCTTGGTCCCGAATTAACTTCTTTTGCTCACCTTTTGTACAACTCGCTCCTACACATAAGAATGCGTAATGAGCATAAATTCACTACAAAAACTCATGTAACCCCCCTCAACCACATAAGTTTTTAGATAAAAATACACTAACAAATATGTATTTTTTACCGTTTATCAACACCCCACACTTGAACTCTTTCTCGTCGTCGAGCGAATTTTAAAATTAAGCACAATGGAAATAAGCACATTTCAACAAAAAGTACTCAGGCATCACACTAATGACAGTGGTTTATACCAACACTTAGAATCCAACATAAGAAATATTGCTATTTTTCTTCAAATTAGACCCATGACAAGACTATTTAAAATATTTGTGCGACTTCTTCTAACATCCTAACCTAAAAAGATGACTCCAATACATTCCCTACTATTAATCACTTGTGTCAACTCAAAATTCCTGGACTTTATGAATCTTTTTTAAATCATGTGCCGCACGACAAACAAAAGAGAGCAATTAGTGCACACTCAAATATGCATTCAAGTATAATTTAAGACTTACAAATCGAATGAATTCACTCACTCTCACAATAAACTCATTCCACGATATTCGTACCATGGGCTTACCCGTCGTGCAAGACTCGACTAATTTTAGCTTATCAAATCTAGGATCAAGTAGGACTTTATTGGTTGTAATTCATGCTAAGGGATAGGCAGAAAATGTTTGAAAAAATAGTGATTCACCCTCCTAAGCACTTTAATACACTACACTTTAGCTTTTAAGCACGTACTCATCAAGACCAACTTATTTCTATGAAACATATTATAACTTTGCATAATGTCTTTAAGAACATCATTAACAAGCTGAATTTTAGACTAACCTTTGATCCTAGGTGAATTACTTAATTGTAGTGGTCCTATTATGTGGTTAGCTTTGTAGTTTAGACTGAATTAGTTATCTAAGTTAGGAATAGTTGCCTATTTTAAAAAGTATTAGATTAAGTTAGCTAATTATGATTCACTTATCAAAATAGATCCTTAAAGAATGATTATTGTCAAATTTTCACACATAGGAAATTATTAAGCAGCCTAACCTAAGAGTTAATGTCAGGGAATTACAAAGGTCAATACTAAGTTGAAGGTCATTAACTAAATATGACTGATAATTCAAGGTTTAGGTATCAAGATTAGGGACTAACCTAAATTATAACTTTAATTAAACCTAACATATGAAGGATTAAGACTAAGATAGAAACTAGTTGTTTTACAAGAGAGAATAGGTAGAGAAAAATTCAGAAACCTAAAATAAAATTCTAAAATCAACTGAATCATGCAAAATCAGCCGACCAACCTAAATTCAATTTACAACAGAATTTACCTAATAACTGGGAAAGAACATCTATGAAACCCTAAATTAACAATATACTAGGAGACTGCAACTAAGCAACTAACTCCAATGTTAAATTCATTATCTTAAAATCAGCAAATAGGGTTACAAGAAACAAACTACGGAGAAATTCAGAATTAAACAAATCCAAAAAATCAAGAACCCTAGACTAATCAACATTTAATGGTAAACTAGAATTAGGCATTAATATTCAGGAAAAATCTAAAAGTCCTAACTACAATTAAACCATGCATAGAATCAGCTACATTCGAAAACCTATACTAATCGAATGCTTCAAAACCAATGATTAATAGAAACCTCATGAGACTAGAACCAAACAGCCAATTGTAGCACACAAACAATTAAGAAAAATGAGGGATGGAGGTACAGTCGAAACACAAAACCCTAATTTGTTAATCAATCGATACATCTATCATCAAGAAACAATTTAAATAAACATGCTACTCAGAGTAAGGTAGGTTCAGAAAAGAAAGAAGAAAAATAAACCTAAACTAACAAGTTCAAATTAAATCGCCTAGGGCAAGAATTCAACCGAGACCATTGATTATTAAACGAATAAAGAGATAGGGAGTACCTAGTTAGGTTAGCACAGGTTTCCACAAGTTTGAGTCGTTATTTCCTTTGAAATAGGCCAGTGGACGATTTTTTAGGGTTCCAATTCTTAGATCTAAAATTGGGGAATTTTTGGAAGGTTTTTCAAGAAAATAAAGGTAGGATGTGGTTGAGGGGGAGGAGGAGGTTGTCTTGTATAATTTTGGGGTGTTTTGGAGTTGTTCAGCCGCCGTGAGGCGATTTCCGGTGGTGGAAGGTGGCAGAACCTGTGACGAGAGTTAAGGAGGCTAGGGTTTGGGCTTTGGGAGAGACGGGAGTGAAAGGGGGTGTTTGGGGGGGGGGGGGGGGGGGAGTCCATTCTGACAGTTATATAGGAAGGGGGAATTGAGTTTTGGACCGTTGGATTAAAACGATCCAACGGTTGGGATTTAAGGGGGGCGAAACGGGGTCGTTTGATTAAGTGGGGGTTTGGATGGGTTTTTGGTTTGGGCTGGGGTATATTTGGGTAGTGAGAAGGGAGTTTGGGCTTTGGTGCATTGGCCCAGGTCCGATTTTTAACCCCTTTTAGCACACTTAGATTAATTATTCACTTAAATTAATCCTAATTAAACTCTAAAATGTATTAATTAGCTTTAACCTAGTTTTTGTCTAATTATAAGTTAATTAAGAGTAAAACTATTAGTTTAATACCCATGATTAGTTAAAGAATGATTTTTGTAATTTTCTTAATAAAAACGATTAAGTTAGGCGACTAAGTGTTAAATTGAACCAAAACCTAATTATGCAATTTAAAATATTTTGTCATCATTTATCATTTTATAAATTTTTAAAAGACGAATTATGATCATGCAAGGCAAAATCATTCACAAATAAACACTGAAATTCAACAAAAATCTATAAAAATCAATTTATTTATCAAAGTTTTAGGAGTGTTTAGTAGGTGAAAAATTACATGCTCACAGCTGCCCCTCTTTGCTCGGAAACACGAAGATTTTTCTGGCAAAGACAAAGTGAGCAGTTATGAACAACTTTTACCTGTTTAAATACTCCATGTGAAGCGCTTTTTAAAAGCTTGACCGAACCCTGCTTCAAAGGTTGCCTACATATCCTTGGCTATAAAGGAATCAGGTCAGTATAGTTTCTGGAGTTTTTGGTAGCTGGGACTACCGGGGAACTGTGATTTCATTGCGGTTGTTGCTGTTTTTACTATTGCTAAGCTCCTTATTACACCAAAGTAGCAAATGAAAAAGACTAACTAAGTCTATCAGCTACTAGTTACAAGATCCCTATATGTGAATTATAAGGCTTGGTCTTGAGTGTTTGCTTTTGCTGACTCTGACATGGATCTTGATGCTTGTTAGCTGCAAATGCTGGCTTCATATTTTCATATGTCTTCTCCACTTCCAATATTCGGGTTTGGCCTTCTCTTTTTATTCCTTTCTTTTATTCTGGATCGAAACTTCTTCTTTTGGTCGTCTCGAATCCCTTGTCCTAAATTGTAGTCTGCGCAAAATCAAGAACAACGAACAAAATTTCTGTCCAGTTTTCACTAGGAAAATTTCGTGAGTTATTATAATAAAATCTATACTAATTTATGATTGAAAGCACTGAAAGATCGGGAATGGTGTACCCGGAGTGAATGTAGACAAGGGGGTGGATATCCTATGTCTAAAAGTAAAATAAACTAAGGATTGGAGACCCTATGCTGGAAAAGAACGACAGGTTATGCTGTCGTCAGGAAAAGATCACAGGTTATTCCGGTGTCGTGAGAAGATCAACAGGTTATGCTGTTGTCAGAAAAAGGACCACCAGGTTATGCTAGCTTCAGGATAAGATCCGCTGGTTATGCTTTTTCCAGGAAAAAGATCACCTCGTTATGCTGGTGTCTGGAAAAGATCAACATGTTATGCTGTTGTCGTGAAAAGGATCACCAGGTTATGTTAGCGTCTAGAAAAGATCAATATGTTATGCTATTGTTAGGAAAAAGATCACCAGGTTATGCTGGTGTCTGGAAAAGATCAATAGGTTATGCTGTTGTTAGAAAAAGATCACCAGGTTATGCTGGCGTTTGGAAAAGATCAACATGTTATGCTGTTGTGAGGAAAAAGGATCACTAGGTTATGCTGGCATCTGCAAAGGATCAACATGTTATACTGTTGTCAGGAAAAGATCACCCGGTTATGCTGGGGTCTGGGAAGGATCAACAGGTTATGCTATTGCCAAGAAAAAGATCATCAAGTTATGCTGGTGTTTGTGAAGGATCAACAGGTTATGCTGTTTTCAAGAAAAGATCATCAAGCTATGCTGGCGTCTGGGAAGGATCAACAAGTTATGCTGTTGTTAAGAAAAAGATCACCAGGTTATGCTGGCGTCTGGGAAGGATCAGCAGGTTATGTTGTTGTCAGAAAATATTCACCAGGTTATGCTGGTGTCAACTAGGGAATGGGACCCCTATGTTGGAAAAGGTTTAACTAAGGATTAGAGGCCCTATACTACTTTAAGTTTTCAACATCATTTCTTCTTCTTCTTCTTCTCTTTTTTTTTAATTTTTTTTTCATAGAATGAGTAAATGCGGGAAAGAATTTTTAGAGGAGACTTCCCTTTTTGTGAATTGTCAATGCAAAGCTGCTTCTGACCCTTGTGCAATTTCTTCTTGGTTGCACCTGCTTCTTGCAAGGTTGCCTTTGGGTTACACCTGTTCCCTTTAAACAAATATCAATTGTCAGTTTGAAATGGTGGTTGGTTTTGTGGCCTTGATTATTTCAACCTGTTTGATCTCGACTTGCCCTTTTGACGAAGATCTCAACCGCTTAAATTCTTGCTGGGGAATGTTTCATATCTAACCCCGGGGACCTTGGCTTTTCCATGGCGATCAGTCACGTGGGACCCAACATTTTTGACTTTATTTTGCCTTTGTAAGTCTTTCATTTTGACTTGTTTTTACTTTGGACTTTCTGAGCATTGGAAAAGATTTTGGCTCCTCAAATTTTGATACAATGGCTAGTCGTGTGGGACTTAACCTTTCCAATGTTTATTTTTCTTTTATCATCCTTTCACTTCTGACCTTTTCTTTCAACTTTCAGCTTTACAACATTTGTAGTATTTCGGCTTTTCCGTCTTCGCCGAGATGATTAGCCACGTGGGACTCAATCTTTCAACTTTATTCGCTTTCATGGGCATCTTAATTTGGTTTTTACTTTCCAAGAGTTTTGAATTTGAAGCATCGGCCCCTATGGCCATTCATGATCGACTCGATGCCCCTGACGAGGCTGGTGACTTTTTGCATACTAGCCCGTGTCAAATGAGAACCATGTAAATCAGTCTTTCCATCCTTTCTTTGCCTTAGTTTCGGAATAGAGTTAGACCGAAAGGGATTCAACAGAAAAATAAATGATAGAATGGACAACGAATTTAAACAAGAGGTATCTCTTTCGGGGAAAGGAAAGAAGGACTTATCTGGAGTGCATGCAAACTCTAATGGACAAGACATGCCTTTTGGACTGGATGCCTGATCCATGTAAACCGTCCGACTCTCAGAAATTAATAACAACTATTACCTCGAGATTGAGAAACCTTGCCCCAGACTGTGTCCATGTCAGTGAACCATTATCCTTTTCGGTTAGTGGTGCCCTTTGCGGGTTTTCACCAACTAAACTCTCTCATTTCTCTTCTCACTATCGCCTTGTAGTGATGTTTGCGAGTTTTCACTAACAAGACTCTCTCATTTTCAATTTCTCTTCTTACCGTCACCTCACGGTGCCCGTGTGGGTTTTCACCAATAAGACTCTCTCATTTTATTTTTCTCATTTGCTTGCATCAGATCCAAATAACTGTATCCTCTAGTTTTGGACATCGTTGCCGACTGATCGGAAGGACTTGAACATGATTTTGGTGACAAGGATTTGTATTGAATTACAACTTTGGAACCTTTCAGGCAAAAACATCGCTGAACTATCATAACATCTGCCCCAGTTTAAACTCTTGGGGGAGATGTGGAATTTTATTTTGGTGTTATTGAACCCCAGAGAGAGGCTGCCTACGTATTCTTTCAGAATCAAGTCCAACGTAGTTCAGGGAAACATTTTTTTGTTTTTGTTTTGGCTATTTTGTTGTTCCAAGGAGGGTAATGAAAGAAAGATAGACGAATCAAAAGGGTTTACAAAAGCTGATAGTGTTTGGGGTAGCGTGAATGAAAGAATTCGTAATTTCAATCGGGGAGCATCAACATCTTGAAAAGGTCAAACATAGTACCTTTTGACTGCATCTGCATTGACAACCGTTTCGGGGTCATTTCCTTCGATGTCCCCCAAGTACAATGCTTATTTTTGGTAGTACTTTTCTTATGATGTATGGACCTTTCCAATTTGGGGAGAATTTTCCTTTCGCCTCTTCATGGTGCGGGAGGATACGTCTTAGGACGAGTTGCCCTACTTCGAAATTTCTAGGTCGAACTTTCTTGTTATGGACGCGGGCCATTCTTTATTGGTACAACTGCCCGTGACAAACTGCGGCCATTTTTTTCTCGTCAATCAGAGTCAGCTGTTCCAGTCGAGTTTTGATCCATTCATCATCCTCAATTTCAGCTTCGACAATGATCTGTAGGGAGGGAATTTAAACTTCTGCAGGTATTACGAATTCAGTGTCGTAAACCAATAAATAAGGCATAGCTCCGACTGAGGTGCGTACGGTCGTGTGATATCCCAACAATGCGAAAGGCAACTTCTCGTGCCATTGCCTAGAACTTTGAATCATTTTTCTGAGGATTTTCTTGATATTTTTATTTGCTGCTTCAACGGCACCATTGGCTTTGGGCCGGTAAGGGGTGGAATTATGGTGTGTGATTTTGAACTGTTCACATACCTCTCTCATCAAGTGACTGTTTAGATTTGCAGCATTGTCAGTAATGATAGTTTTTGGAATACCAAAACGACAGATAATGTAGGAGTGCACAATGTCCACCACTGCTTTCTTAATGACGGCTTTGAATGTGACTGCTTCGACCCATTTTGTGAAATAGTCGATAGCAACCAAGATAAATCTGTGTCCATTTGAAGCTCTCGGATCGATTGGACCAATGACATCCCTTCCCCAAGCAACGAACGACCAAGGTGCTGACATGGGATGAAACTCTGAAGGTGGTGCATGGATCAAATCACCAGGTATTTGGCACTGATGGCATTTTCGGACAAAGATGAAACAATCTTTCTCCATGGTCATCCAGTAATATCCTGCCCGCAGGATTTACTTTGCGAGGACGTATCCATTCATATGGGGACCGCATAGTCCTACATGTACCTCGTTCATAATCTTTTCACCTTCTTTGGCATCCACATACCTTAACAAATTCAAATTGGGAGTTCTTTTATTACAACATCTCTCCTCTTAAGAAGAAACTGCTGGCGAGCCTTCTGATGGTTCTCTTTTGGCCCCCGTTGGCCTGCTCCGGATACTTTTTTGTTTTCAAGAACCTTTTAATATCATGATACCATGGTTGGACATCAAGTTCTACTTCAACCGTGTTACAATAACCATGTCTTTCTCGGATTTGAATCCCTAACAGGTCGATATAGACATTGCCCGGATATGGCAGTATTGCAGCTAAGGTGGCCAATGCATCAGACAATTCATTGTGGAATCGAGAAATATAACTGAACTCAGCGGCTTTGAATCGCTTGCTGAGATCCTCCACATGTTGTCTATATGGGAGAAGCTTGAGGTCTCGAGTTTCAACATTCACGTTGCGCTTGCTTAATTATCAAGTCGGAGTCTCCCATGATCAACAACTCCTATACATCCATATCGATTGCCATGTTCATGCCCATTATGCAAGCTTCGTATTCAGTAGTGTTGTTTGTACAGAAGAACCGAAGACGGGCGGTGGCTGGATAGTGTTGTCCTGTAGGCAAAATAAAGATTGCCCCAATCCCAACACCTTTTGCATTTACGGCTCCATCAAAGAACATTTTCCAAGTGTTGATGTCTTCTGGAATTACCTCAACTGAGTTCACTTTCTCGTCTGGAAAATAGGTACTCAAGGGTTGATATTCATCATCACCAGGATTTCCAGCTAGGTAGTCCATCAAGGGTTGAGCTTTCATCGCCGTGCGGGTGACATAGACTATGTCAAACTCGGAGAGTAGGATTTGCAATTTTGCTAATCTCCTAGTGGGCGTCGACTATTGGAATATATATTTTAAAGGATCCAGCCTGGTGATGTGATAGGTGGTATAAGCCAGCAAGTAATGTCGGAGCTTCTGGTTGCCCAAGTTAAGGCGCATCAAGTTCTTTCCAACAAAGTGTACTTGGCTTCATAACTTATGAATTTCTTGCTCAAATAGTATATGGCTTGTTCTTTCTTCCCGGTCACATCATGTTGTCCGAGAACACATCCGAAAGAATTTTCGAACACTGTCAAGTACAAGAACAAAGGCTTTCCAGGCTCGGGTGGGACCAACACTGGCGGATTTGACAGATATTCTTTGATTTTGTCGAAAGCTTCTTGGCATTCGTATGTCCATTTAACCACTGCATCTTTCTTCAATAGCTTAAATATGGGCTCAGACGTGGATGTCAACTGAGCAATGAACATTCTAGGGTAATTCAATCTGCCCAGCAGGCTCATGACCTCTTTCTTGGTTCTTGGAGGGGTCAAATCCCAAATAGACTTTATATTTGTTAGGTCCATCTCGATGCCCCGTCCACTGACTATAAACCCCAACAGCTTGCCAGATGGAACTCTGAAGGCACACCTAGCTGGATTTAATTTCTAGTCGTACTTACGTAGACGTTCAAAGAATTTTCTCAGATGGTGCACATGGTCGTCTTGCGTTCTGGATTTAATAATGAAATCATCCACATATACCTCTATTTCCTGGTGCATCATTTCATGAAAAATGGTGGTCATAGCCCTCATATAAGTTGCTCCCGCGTTCTTCAGACCGAATGGCATGACCCGGTAACAGTAAGTACCCCAAGGTGTGGTGAAAGCCATCTTTTCTACGTCTTCTTCATCCATCAGAACCTGGTGATACCAAGCGTAACAATCCACGAAATACTGTATCTCCTGTTTGGCGCAATTGTCAACAAGGATGTAGATGTTTGGTAATGGAAAATTATCCTTGGGGATTGTTTTGTTTAAATCCTGATAATCAACGTACACTCGGGGTTTTCCATCTTTCTTTGGCACTATGACCACATTAGCCAACTACGTGGTGTATCAGACCACTCGGATTACGCCAACTTTTAACTGTTTGGTTACTTCTTCTTTGATCTTGTTACTGATGTCTTTTAAATTTTCTCTATTTTTGTTGGACAGGTGGATAACCGGGATAAGTTGGCAATTTGTGCACCACTAAGTCAGTACTCAGCCCTGGCATATCATCATAGGAACAGGCAAACACGTATTTGAATTCGAAAAAAAGTTGGATCAATGCATCCCTAGTTCTTTTATCAACATGATTTCTTATCACGGTTTCCTGGACCTCTTCCGAACTACCCAAATTAACTAGCTCGGTTTCATTTAAGTTTGGGTTAGGCTTATTCTCAAATTTTTCCAGTTCTCGGTTTATTTCCCTAAAAGCCTCACTAAACATTTAAGGAGGCCCAGCGGCTCTGTTCCGAGGTGAGTTCCAATTGTCTTTGCTGGATTTTTAGCTATGAATCTTTATTTTTTGAACCAGAGTTTTCTTTTGCAGATTTTTGACAAATTCAGGGTCGAGCGTTGTGAGGCCCGATTGCGGGAAGCCTTGGATAAGAAAAGATCTCTCAAGCTTCATTGAAATGAGAAGACAAAAGAGTTGATACATCTTCGAGTGGAGATACATCGCAACTGGATTTGTGATGGCAAACTCGAGCGCCAGGTAACTCTTACCCCGAAAGAGTATGTGTCTTCTTTCTCACTTTTGGGAACTAACACTTTGGTGCTTCAGTTGCAGGAAGAAATAGAAGCGCTAGAGCGCCTTTGGGCGAGGTCGGGCAAGTTAGGTCTGAATACCAAGCGTTGAAAGCGCAGGTAGGCGTACATGTTCCAGCTCAAAGGAATGCTTTGGCCAAGGCTGTTGCCCTCGAGATACAACTCTATAATTCTTGGGAAGATAGGTCAATTCAATCGAGCATGATTGCCAAGCTCGAGGTTGATCTTCTAAATACAAAGGTAGAGGTTGTGGATGCTCGGGCCGAAGCTGAGGTAGCTCGAGTGAAGGCCGATAAGAAGGTGGTCGTTTACTTGAAAGACGCTGCCGATGCACGAGCTGAGCTGAGAGGATCTTTCAATAGAGAGAGGAGGAGCAATGAGTATGCCCTATGCAAGTCCCGGAGGGAGACCTTCAAAGAGATACATGCCAGGGGCTTTGACCTCTCGGAAGAGATAAAGCAAGCCGAGGTGGACGAGGTCGACGCCAAGTTTTTCCTTTCTTCTTGAGCTGATGCTGACACTTGAAGGCCGTCGTGAGAGTTGGTCCGAGGGGCCTTTGAAGGAGCTGGTCCCGAGAGTAGAATAGATTTTCTTCTTTTGTTTTTTGCATAAGACTCACGTGGGAGGGTTGTAAATATGTATTTGTAAGATACACACATGTATATATGGAATATTCTTTGATTTTATTTGATTTGCCTATTGGTAGTTAGCCCAGCGAATTTGACGTTGAGATGAGACCCTTGGGGTCATAAATTGGCCCTGAGGCTCTTTAAGCTGGCGACTCGGGCTCTTATGCTTTAGGTCGGTACAACCTTCGTTGTAGCTGGCGACATGGGCCCTTACACTTTTTTGGCCCTGAGGCGCTTTAGTTAACCGTATCGGGCTTAGTCTCCGAGTCGGGTTTTGACTCGAGCTCAACGGCCCTGAAGGTTTCAAATTGGCCCGGAGGCGCTTTGTGTCAGTATGAGATGTAGCAGGAGACTCGGGATCTCACACGTAAGGTTGATAGGACTTTTAATGTAGCGGCTGACTCGGGCTCTTAAACTTTTTTGGCCCTGAGGCGCTTTAGTTAACTGTATCGGTCTTAGTATCCGAGTCAGGTTTCGAATCGAGCTCAACAGCCCTCAGGTTTTCGAATTGGCCCGGAGGCGCTTCCCCTTGGTATTACCTGTAGCTGGTGGCTCGGGCTCTTACGGTCGATACGACTAGCTGGTGGCTTGGGCTCTTATGCTTTAGGCTGGTACAACCTTTAATGTAGCGAGCGACTTGGGATCTTATGCTTTTTTGTCCATGAGGCACTATAGTAAACCGTATCGGGCTTAGTCTCCGAGTCGGTTTCGACTCGAAATCAACAGCCCTCAAGTTTTCAAATTGGCCTGGAGGCACTTTGCATTGGTAAGACCTATAGATGGCGGCTCGGGCTCTTACGCGTAAGGTCGATATGACTAGTTGGCAACTTGGGCTCTTACGCTTTAGGTTGGTACAACCTTTAATGTAGCGGGTGACTTGGTCTCTTACACTTTAGGTTCGTACAACCTTTAATGTGGCGGACGACTTGGGCTCTTACGCTTTAGGGTTGTACAACCATTAATGTAACGAGCGACTTGGGCTCTTACGCTTTAGGTTGGTACAACCTTTAATCTAGTGGGCAACATTGGCTGTTACGCTTTAGGTTGGTACAACATTTAACCATTTTTTTTTTTGAAATTTTTGGAAGTAGATGGAGGCCTGTGATTTTAAGCAACAGTCGGACGTCTCCGAGTTGCGTTAGGTTGGCCAGAGCCTTTTAATCCACGAGTGAGATAGCCATGGCATCTATATCGATGGTATGCCTTTTGGGTATTACAATTTTGATATATAGCCATGAATTGATATGGGGTTTATGCCTATTTTAAGGTCTTACAAATTTGTACATGCATTTCTTGAGGTCTTACAATTTTGATGTTGCCTCGTGGAGGGCTTATGAGTTTGATGTTTCCGGCCTTGGGGTCTTACGGCTTCGAATTTGATAACCTGATGATGCGTTTGTCGGGGGCAGTCCCTGAGTCAGAATTGATGTTGCCTGGAGGAGGGGTCGATATTTCATCGTGGAGGGCTTACGTGTTAGAAGTTTCCTACCCTGAGGTATTACGGCTTCAAGTTTTATAACTTGATAAACCAACTGTCGGGGATAGTCCCTGAGTCGGAATTGATGTTGCCTCGAGGAGGGATTATGAGCGCGAAGTTACCTGCCCTGAGGTCTTACGGCTTCGAGTTTTGGTGACTCGGTGGTGTGACTGTCGAGGCCAGTTCCTGTGTGCTCGCTAAATTTTTTGGCCCTAGGGCTGTCTATCTCTTGTAAAAATGGAAAACTTTTTTGATGTGCGAAATGTTATGATGATAGAAGGTACTTCTCAGATTACTTGGTACAAGTATACATGTTTTTCCATCGAGGTATTGATTATTCTATACGGACACGGTTCATTCGACCATTTTGTCTGATACATAATTCTCCTGTCGAGACCCTTTTTGGCATATTTCAGTGACCTCCTCCGGGATGCCCCTCAGTATTCGAGTTTGATAGAAGAGAAGCCTTGAATAATTGGTGAGTTCTCCTTAGGTAGCATATGGATGTTGCTTCGTTAAAAACCTCGCCGGTAAAACCTTGGATAAAATGCGATGTGAGGGAAAAAGAGTGCAACGCATGCTTTCAAACCTAAGGCCTTCGAGATGGGGGTGCTTTGACTCCTTTCAATCGAACATCTGCACGCATGATATCGTATAGTGTGAAAGGAAAATGGATAAGGTTGTACCTTAGCTGTGATGGCACTCGAGCCTTAATACACTTTGGTTATCAGTTTAGAGGATGCGGCACGGTCCTTTGTTTGTTCCTACGAGGATGTAGTTTGTGATTGTTACTTGGTTGTTTGCTTTTTTTTGGCTCCTTCGATGTAGAAGGTGTCGGTGCCACGTCGTGCACTGCGAACATTTCTTTTGCTGCGTGCTGCCCTCCGTATACTATTTTTACTCCATCCCTTGTACGGAACTTCATCATTTGGTGAAGGATTGACAGCACCGCCCTTATATTGTGGATCCATGGCCTTCCAAGCAATGCGTTGTACCTCATGTCACCTTTGATGACATGAAAATTGATATCCTGAATTGTGTCGGCCATGTTGACCGGGAGGATGATTTCTCCTTTGGTTGTTTCGCTTGCCATGTTGAACCCATTGAGGACTCGAGAGGCGGGTATGATCTGGTCGAGCAACCCGAGTTGCTCTACCACCCTCGACTGAATTATGTTGGCCGAGCTACCTGGATCCACGAGCACACATTTAATTTGAAATTTATTAAAAAGAAAAGAAATTACCAGTGCATCATTGTGAGGTTGAGACAAGGTCTCGATGTCCTCTTCGCTGAATGAAAGGGCGTGTTTAAGTATGTAGCTCCGAGTCCATTTTTCCCTGGTGATAGATAATTTCCTTTGCTTAAAAACAGGTCCCTGAGGGATGTTAACTCCACCAATAATCATGTGGATGACATGTCGTAGTTCTTCTGCTTCATTTTTCTTATTTGCCTCTCTTTCTCGAAAGTGATTTTTAGCTCGGTCACAGAGGAATTCTCAAAGGTACCCTTTGTTGATTAGTCGGGCCACCTCTTCTCGAAGTTATCTGCAATCTTCGATCCTATGACCGTGGGTATCGTGATATTCTCATATAAAGTTGGGGTTCCTTTGTGAAGGATCTGATAGCACGGGTCTTGGCCACCCGGTGTCCTTCATCTTGCAAATGACCAATACGATGTATGAAAGATCGATGTTGAAGTTGTACTCAGATAGCCGGGATGACTCTACCGGCCATGCATGCATGTCAAATCATGCTTTGCTCATGAGTACCCAAGGATTCTGTCCTCGATCCATCCTTTTGTCATTTCGAGGTACGTTACACCTCGGGATGTTTCTCCAATTTTCTACGTACGGTTGATACCTTCTTTGTTCTACCTTGGCGGGGTCGGCTGCTGACCCACTATTGCTCGATCTCTCCAGTGCCTGTTCGACTCGAGGAGCCGTTTCTGGTGGTGCTGTGCTCGGGGTTCTCTGATGGCTTTGTAGCTGAGCAATAGCCACTTGTTGTGCCTGCAACATTTCAAAAAATTTCCTTTGAGCAGGGGTTCCCTGTGCTTTATTCTGGTGTCCTTCAGGGACGCTTCCGTCTTTATGAGAGTTCATGTCGACATGTTGAGCATTGCGTGAGACTTCATCGACAAGAATTTTGCACACCTGCCCCTTCAGGGTTTCGCGGTGGCACACCGGCACCTGAGGCAGCTGCGACATTCTCTCTGGTCCTCAGGGCCGTTGTTTTCATGTGCTTTTAGTGAGTTAGACATTTTCAGACCTGAAAGTGAAGATTCTTGGGCAAGAAAAAGTGTGAAGAATAATTGTGTTTTTAGAAAACCAGCACTAAGATAATCACTATTATTCTTAGCCCCACGGTGGGCGCCAAACTTTTTACCGTGACAATGGTAATTACAATTAAATTTGATTGTATGGTTCTAAAAATATGTGATTTATTTTAATACCAGTTCTTAGGCAATAGATTCTAAATGTAAGTAAAGAAAATGCGATAATAATAAAGGGAAGCAGAGATATGAAGACCGAGCTACTGAGAGACGGGGTCCGCAGTTGTCCGAAACTGGGCCTCGAGGTTGAGCTCGAGAGCTTGACGGAAAGCGGTCGATGAAGGATTAACAACTTAACGGGCCTCGAAAATGGCCTCTTTATGATCAATAATAAGCAATAAATGAAGAGCTATAAATAAAACACAATAATGGAAGCAATAAATCAATGGAAATTCTAGAGAATGTTTAAGTTACGGAGTAGAGAATGTTGTTGTTCTTGTATTGAATATCATCCTTCTTACAAAATGACAAAGGTCCCCCTTATATAAGACGAGGAATCCCGACATAATACATGTGTAATTATTACAAATAAATACAGTCAGTACAACTATTTAATGTAAAGAGATATGGCTTGTACATCCATTCAATGCCACGGTACGGGCTTGTACTATCTTGTGTACTTTGTCAATATTAACCACGTGACCCTTGCGGATTTCCCGCCTTTTCATGTCGACCCTTGATTTGTACTTCCTCGAGGTTGAGGACCCTTGATGTGCCTCTCGATGTCGAGCTCGAGCCCTCGACCCTTCATTCTCATCGTAGTGGCCTTGAAATCGGGCTCTCCGATTTTAGCCGTATACAGAAACAAGAGTCGAATAATTGCTTAAACAAGTGAGTTTGACCAAAGTGGGAGAGTGGCAGAGTGCCATATGGGTTTTGTGGAAGGATGACTAGACGCCTTGGGAAAGGTTTAGAGTGATTCCGAATTCATGATAGATAGTGACTAGGTCTACGGACTTAATTTTTAATATTGGCTATTATACGGCAGGAGATGGGATATGACATAAAGGATTTGTTTGATATAAAGAAGGATAGAACATGACTTTGGATTGGAATTTATTGTCTCACCTTTAGTTGATGTCCATGAGGAATGGACAGACTTGTACATATAGTGAATGAGCATGGGCTCAGTACGGGTTACTGATTTTGTAGTAATATTACCTAGTGCAGCGTCATTGGATGATGTCCGCATGAAGATTTCCACAAGTGGGTTATCTCTTATGATCAGGTTAGCGGCTGCGTGGTGTTGACGAAGCTCTAACGAAGAATTTTTACTGACTATCCAAGAAGAAGTTGAATATGCGCGTGTGGCTAGTGATTCATAGCGTTCATGAGTGTTCAATTGAAAGATCTCGAGAAATTTGGATGTTTGATTGTGCAAGATCATGTCAATGGGAGATAAGGAATCTTGGTGTGTTCCAGAGTTATGTAATGGTAGCTTCAAGCTAAGCGGAAGAGCCCCACCGTCTATGATTGAATTTCTTGGATGTCTACTTGTGTGGTTTCTGGTTATCGGTGTATTGGTGGGTTATTATGACTAAGGGAAGAAAACATCAACGGTAATTTGAACAATGGATTTGTGGATGGTGTGATATATCTGACCTCATCGGTTCATGTTCAGGTTTTGGGAAGACTCAGAGTCTATGCTTTGTGTGGATTTCACGTACAAGGAAAGGAATTCAGTCGGTAGCTTCTTGAGAGGGTGTTCATGTGCTAGCAGGGCCTTGGAGTTCGATTATATTCGAGAACAAGCCAGAGTGGGTGATATTCATCAATGGTCCTAGTAGGTTCAAAATTTAAGTGTGGTGCCTAAGGATTTCGAGTATGTGGTATGGTTAAGTATCGAGCTTCTGGAGTGGATTATGAAAGGGGTCTTGGAGTGTTCTATGTCATTATTAGTCCAGGGTATAGAATTTGAGGAATGAGAGGAAAATAACTTTGGGTTCATAAAGGAATTAGCAGAATGGGTGTACCCGTTGGAGAAGCGGATATGCACACAAGGAGAGTATAAGATGGTTTGTGGGTTTTAGAGACAACATGGTCTCGTGGAATAATGTCACACTGAATAGGCACATATTTGGGGTTGTTGTGTGTCAAATGCAGTTATTATTATTCCTAAGGCAAGTCTGAAGTAAATTAGAAGAAGACTGATCAGTGAGCAATGGTTGAATTGACTTGATGGTGGCAATGATCAGTTCTTCAGCGTGATAAGTTATATATATGATTTGTGGCGGTAAGTGCAGGGCTTGATTTCCGCCATAATTGATTTTTCTATGGAGACATTTGAGTGTTATGGTGTGTTTATGTAGATGGATCCCGAAAGAGTTATGGTGGTTTGGATCATTACTCGAGGTTGGCAATTTATGCAGTTATGGGGATTTAGTCGCGTGTTGCAATGGTTCTCCCAGAATGAGTTAAGTGAAAGGTTTCTATATGATGGAGTGTTTATCATATTAGTGGTTGAGGAGTTATGATGGAATTCTTGTATTCTCGCTTATTGGCATATTAGGTGCAGTGAACAGCATGGGAATTGGATGCGGAGGATCATGGTTACAGTTCGGTGTGGGCAAGAGTGTTACGAGCTTGGGTGAGCAGGAAGGGATTCAGGTATTAGAGTAAGCTGGTATTGTCTTTAGTGTCACTTGATATCGGTGTCTAGTGTAAGAGGCTTTGTATCCTGATTGGCAGATCCCTGATTGTTTTCGCGCATTAGTATGGCTGGTGGTATGGATGTGCACACTTCTTACCTGGTGGGGAAGGTTGTGGGAGCGTATCCCACGTAAGGATCACATAAGTGTGACATATAGTCACTTAGTTGATTAAATATTGAAACCAATTATGGAGATTGTGGCACTATCACTAATGTGAGGATTTATGCCTGGAGGATTCTTAGTTCATTTGGTTGTGGACTGTGGAGGTTTAATCCCGAATTTGATGGTTGTTTTTTTGTGGGTCATTAGAAAAAAAAGGGTTGTTGTGTATCCCTTGAAGATTATTTGCCCTATGCGGTACGACTAGAATTGGCTTGAGGCCCGTGGGTGGATCTAAATGTGAATGCGGGCTCTGTATCAGGCCAAATTTGTTCATTTTAGCATTGCATTGTTTTTGGAGGAGTATTCGGGCATTAGATGTTATTTCGTCGTCGGCTATTACATGTAATACTAAATTGTGCCAACTGGGTTGTGAGGCGGTTTGGTTATTTGCACTTGTATTGAGGTCCCGAGTAATTTATAGTGTTGTGATAGTAGACTCTCGAGATGCAGATCATTTATTTCATCATAGTTGTGTTTGTGCTTCGTAGCGTGGCGCTATTCGTCTCCCCAGGATTTGTATATTGCACTTTGCATGATTATAGTTGATATTCGAGTATTTAGTAGTTATGAGCATTTTAACTCGGTGTGTATTTTCTTATAGATTATTATATGTGGATCCAGTGGCCCGCCGCCACGGGTATCATGGTTGGATCGGGTTGCATGCCGCATCAATGTAATGTTGAGTACAATATCCCCTACCTATTATTCTGTGTGTTGCTTCTCGTTTTCTGAGGAAGGTTCATAATATATTTTAGGTTGTTTAAATTAATTACGTGGATTAAGTAGTTATTTCTAGAGATCGTTCCCTTGTGTATCACGTTCGAGTTTGTAGCTTGTTGGCACATGAATGCATCATATGAGACTTTTGGCAGTGTATGAGGTGGTTTATAATCTAAGCAGCATGTACTAGGTGAGACGAGGTTATTGGACCTGGGATCAGTGCGATCGAATTTATATGCGGCATATTGAGCGGAAATATCATTATTTGGTTCATAACGAAGAAGTTTCTACCTACGTATTTGATTGGCCTATTAATGTCGCCTTGCGGAAGGCCGTCCTGTTATTTTAGCTCAACATCAGTATTACCTAAGGTTTTAAGATTTGGCCCTGATTATTATGGCGATTCGTGTGCCGCTGTCGCACAGTGGTTGTGGAATGGTGGGATGCTTGTCCAGGCGTTGAGGCAATGAATGACCTGAAGGGAGGTGTTACTCAATGCAAGATTTAGGGATTCAGTATTTTTATTTCCAACAGAGGAAAGGCAATCAGACTAGAAATGTTCAGGTTTAGGTTGATAGAGTAACAAGGCTTGGTATTTTCAAGCGTGGTAGAGTTCTTGTAACGACATGGCTGGTCGTTCCGAGAGTTTAGCCCCGTTTCTGCTTCATTTTATGTGGTTCAGCTTCATTTATGTGTTTTGGATCGGTTGGTTCGGGTTCAGAGTTGTCATGGTAAGAATTGAGGTGTGTAGTCTCTCAAGGTAGCCTAATAGTTGAGAAAGTCAACTGAGAGTTGACTTATTGGTTAACGACCTCGGAATCCGGATTTTATGGCTCGTATGGTTTCATTAGGTGAATTGGGACTTAGGAGTGTGTTCGGAATGGAGTTTTGATGTCCAGTGTAGAATTAGGCTTGAATTGGCGAAAGTTAGTTTTTGGGGATTTCTGGTCGAAAGTGAAAAATAGGCTATCGGGGTCGGAATGGAATTCCAGAAGTTGGAACGAGTCCATAATTTCATTTTGAGTATGTGTGCAAAATTTCAGGTCAATCGGAGGTGTTTTGGTTGGTTTCGGCGTCGTTGGCGAAATTTGGAAGTTTCAACGTTCATAGGCTTGAATTTGATGAAATTCTAGTGTTTTCATGTTGTTTTTTGTGTTTCGAAGGCTCGACTAAGTTTTAATAATTCTATGGGGTGTGTTGGTATGTTTGGTAGGGGCCCCGATGGGCTCGAGATTGATTTCGAATGGTTGGCAGAGTGTTGAACTTGGAAAATTTGCAGCAAATGCCTGCTGGTGTAAGTTTCTGGTGTTAGCCGCACCTTCGGAAGGGTAGCCGCAGGTGCGATGTTGCAGGTGCGAAAGGCCATGCGCAGGTGCGAAAGGATTCTAGGCAGGAGGAGTTCGAAGGTGCGAAGAGATGGTCGCACCTGCGAAGCCGCAGGTGCGAGAATTTAGTTCGTTAGTTCGTTAGTGGAATTGCGCAGGTGTTCACACCTCTGGGCTATAAGCCATGTTTGGGGCCTTGTGCCGATCTGTTTAGACCCCTTGGGGGATTTTTACTGCTGTTTTTCTCACTATGTATTGATGATTTCACTCTGCCGCATTGTGCTTACTGTTTTCGATTTACCCTACTTTGAGATTTAAAAATGATGTTTTGGGTCGAGTACCCTGTTTTTCTGATTCGCCCGAGGGGCTTTTTGAGAGGTTCTGCTGAGTGAGGTCGTGGTCCTGATTGTGAGGATATGATAGGTTGTGAGGTGGCTTGATATTAGTGCTTGGGCTGAAGGAGACCCTCCGAAGTTTGCACACACCCCTAGTGGGCGCACTGAGTGACGAGTGACGAGTGATTGGGAGGCATGAGTGACTTTGAAGTGCTGAGTGACTTTGAAGTGCTGAGTGACTGTGAGGTGCTGAGTCACTAATTACGAGTGATGGTGAGGTATGCCCGAGGGGCTGATTATAAGTGGCTAGGCTGCATGCCGGAGGGGCTGATTATGATGCATTTTTTTCCCGAGGGGCTACTTATGATTTTACTACTTTCACTCTTAGCTTATGAAATATGTTTAGCCCGAGGGGCCTCTATATGATTCGTTTCATTTTCATAATAAATCTTTCGGTTTGAAGTTGTTGAAAATATACATTCTTGAAGGATTTTTCTGAAGTTGATTTTAAGGCATGATGATTTCATATATCTATGTTATACTGTTGGAAAGAAAGGTTGTGTATCTTGTGAATTGATGACATTAATTATATGTGTTTCTTGCTGCTCAGACCTGATTTATTTTCATTACTACTGAGTTAGTGTACTCACATTACTCCCTGCACCTTGTGTGCAGATTCAGGTGTAAGGGCTGGGTGAGCTATCTATCTGTTCCAGATATTCTCGGAGTTTTGTGAGGTAGCTGCATGTGTCCGCTGCCCTGCTCCCTCTCCTGCTTACTATTATAGAATTTATTTTCGTTGAGTTGTATATTTTATGTAGATGCTCATGACCAGTGACTCCGGGTTCTCGGAGGTTGTATTTAATATTCAGTATAGCTTTAACTGTTTTATAAATGTTTAAATTTATGGGTAATCAGTATAGTAAAGATGTAAATGGAAGCTTATTGTGATTGGAGTGTAGTTTTGGCTGGCCTAGTTCCATGATAGGCGCCATCACGAATGACCTAGATTTGGGGTCATGACAGTTTGGTATCAGAGCGCTACTGAATATTACATAGGACTCACCGGTCATGATGAGGTTTAGTAGAGTCTTACGGATCGGTACGGAGACGTCTGTACTTATCTTCGAGAGGCTGCGGAACCCTTAGAAGAAATCTCATATTCTTTAATTTTTGTCGTGTGAATCCATTGTATTCAGCCAAGAGCGTAACTCTTAAATTCCTTCCATGTATTGGAACGCGCACGAGAGCGCTTGGTATCAACTGTGCATCAACGATTTGTGGCTTCCATGGATGAGATATGATTTTGGCATATTTGTAATGGGACAGTCTGGAGGACTTGAGGCCGGATCATTTTGTGGCTTGATTGCTGAGATTTTCATTGTGTGGGAACATGTAATTGGGGACTTGTATGACCGTTTGAGTTCTTATTGATGAGAATTGGTGATTAGATGCCTATGTGGTGGGTGTGATTTGATGGTTAGATATGTTCAGACTGTTAATTGTGTCAAAAGGGTTGGCTGGAAATGTGGCAAGATTTATTGAGTGTTTGATTTCTGTCTCGATTTGGTATATGGCCTTCAGTTGTGAGTATGTTTGAAGACCTCTCATGTTGTGTAGTTCTGGACTGAAGCGGATTTTTCTGTTGGGTTATGGGTTCCTGGTGATGTCTTTTGAGCTGATCATTTGCCCCGGTAACGTTCATGTATTTGATTAATAGTGTATTCCATCCATATTAAAACTTCTTATTATTGTATTCATTGATGACGTCCTGGCATATTCGCGTAGCCAGGAGTAGCATATTTAGTATAAGAGGATGGCATTATAAGGATTCAGGGAGGAAAGGCTCTATGCCAATTCTCCGAGTGTGAATTTTGGCTCGGATCAGTAGCATTCTTGGGACAGGTGGTGTCCAGTGAAGGTATCCATGTGGTCAGACATGTGTGGGTAGAGCTTCCAGAAGCTCGAGATTTCTGTGACGACCGCTCCAGTGTTAGTTCTGCCGTCAGCTTCCGATTTTTACCACGTATTGTGGTGCCTCGAGGGTAGGTGTTGGTTGTGTTCAGATGCAAGAAGGTGTAGTCATTGCATGATAGTTCTGGTCTTCAGAAGTGTATGGAGAGATAACAGTTGAGGCTAAGCGGGTAGGGGTATCTCCTGCGGGTTGTCCCAGGGTGTGTGGTCCCTATCTAGTTCTGTAATAAGTTCTCTTCTAGCAGTAAATGATATATGTTGTAATTGGACTTTAGATCGCTTGTGGAAGTTGGTGTGACTATTGCAGTGGTGAATGCGAGATTTGCAGATAACTTGAGTTGTTAGACGGGTGGTGTTATTATGGGCATTGTGAGTTATTGTTTGTCTCGATCGTTGGCTTTGAGCCAAGTGGGGGAGTCTGTTAATGATAAGTTTATTGCACGACTATGTGTGGTATTGGTTTCAATTCAAGGTATATTGGTAAATCAGTTATGACCTGTAGGTGTGGGGTTTGGGAGTGTCACAAGTAATGGAAATTTCTTCGATATAGGTTGTAATGTACTTCGTTCGGTAATTGGGTTCTATTGAATGCCTTAGTGGAAGTTGTAAAAGGTGTAGTGCGTGTAGTGTATGAATTTTCTTGTGGCTTCAAGTGAGTGGATTACTTTCCTAGTATGTTAGTGTGCAAACGGGTCAGGTCGATTCTGTCTAATTGGTCGGTGTGATTGAGATTTACGTTAGAGGGTGTCATGACTTATGGCATATCTACATCATCACAGGTTCTACGTATCAGTATCAGGAAGGTGAAGGTAATGACTTTAGATTCGCAGGAAGTCTCTACAGGGTAAGTATTTTTAATGTGGTACTTTTGGAGATATTTGAGAGAGTATTCGGCGGCTTATGAGCCTTAAACGGTATGGTTTTATGCTTGGGTCGCGTGTGGTGAGTCTGGTTTGAAATTTGTGGTATTACGGCAGGGAGAAGTATCAATTTAAAGGTAAGTCATAACGAACTTGGGTAAATAAGGCAACTTGGTAGTAGGTTGGATCGGCATGGTAAGGGATACGATTAGTTCTTGGGTGTTCATGAGGTGACGAGTTTTTTGGGTGTTTCTTAGCAATGCTCTTGGATTTTTGGTGGTCTGCGTAGTTTGGTTGAGTTAGAAGAATTCAGTCGTGATGGTTTGGTGTTGCGCAAACGGGATTTCGGATTGTTTCGGATGGTTTCTACCACGGTTAAGGGTGCATATTTTCTTATGACGTGTAGTGAATTTGTTTCTAAATGGGATCCAATGGGAGTTCTTTGCTAGTTGGGTACGTATTTTCCTGTGGCTTAGAAGGGACCATGGAGTTCCCGTATTTTTCCTAGGTTGGCATGGCATGTGCGGTATGTTGGTTAGAGTTGAGATTTTCATATGTGAGGTCACGGTTCGGTTTTGGAAGAAAGGTCATAAATTCTTAGGCAGCATGGGCAATTTTAGATGGCTAGGTAGATGATATCACTAATTGGTGCGACATGATGAGGGTATATATTTCAAAAAGAGCAATGTGTTCCAGTTAAGGGTACTTCATTGGTATCGCGGCGCCCTATTATTGGGTCAACTGTTGATATTCAAGGTTGCTTGGTAAACATTAGAATTATAGGGGTATCCCTCGTGGAATGAGTGAGTATTTGGGATGTGTTATGTATTCGAGCGGTGGAGTTGTGATCGGATATGGTAATTTGTACGTTTCATGGACTTCGAGATTGAGGGTTTCTCATAAACAGGATATTTTGTGGAAGTGAACTGTGAAGATGCGAGTTGAGCTAGTCGGATGTTAGTATGTACCATGATTCCATCATTATGAACTTTTCGGTAAGTTATCTATCTGTTGTGGGTGATCAGAGTTAATATAGGGTCACTGGTAGCCTAATATGGGTGTGTATGCTACACCAGGTTGGAATTGTTGGCTCCGAGTTTCTACTATAGAGAAATGTACCATTCGATTGTGATTGAGTTTATTCATGTCCTAGAGTGATCTATGAGTTACCCTTCGATATTGCGATGAGTGGTGATTATTGGTTATATGAACATATGGTGCGGTTCTAATTGGGCTTTATAGCTAGATTTGAGTAAGGTAAGTAATTGGGTGTTGCGGGATTGAGACGTGTTGGTTATATACCTTCTACTCCGGGTGGCATGGTATCGTCCGGTTTCCCCCGTAGTTATGGAAATGCACTTTGAGTACTTGATGTCGAATTTTGAATGGTTATTCATTTTGGGCAAGGTGTCTTGAAGTATTTTAAGTAGACCAGTGTTGGATGAGATCGCGCAGTGTAGCGGAGTTATAAACGGGTATGAACCTTTGGTACTGGATACATGTGTTTTTTATTTTTACGGTGTGTGCCAGCTGTTAGTATGATATGGTGATGGTAATTGTTAATGGCAGGATAATCCTCTCGTATGGATCTTTTATATAATTTGATTACATTGGGAAGTTGCTGTTATGTGAACAAGTTGCACAGCTTTTGGCTTCGAATTGTATCGATGTGTCATGTTATGGGGATGGTCGTGATGGATGAGAAGAGGTCATTGGACCTAGAATGAATATTTTCAGAATTTTCTACAGCATAGTCGGGAGGATAAATATCGGGAGTCGGCTTAGAAATCTGCTATAATTCCTGTTTGGGAAGTGGGAGTTTCATGTTTGGCTGATCAGACGAATGGTTGTTAGTTCTACAAGCTTCTATCATCATCAGCAGTATATGGAAGTGTTAGAGCGAGGCAGTTCTTGATAAGAGGTTATTTACCGGTATTGGGTTGTTCTGAGCAGTTATTGGGGTTAAGAGTTATCGCTATGAGTGTTTGAGTCACTCGGTGTATTATGTGATTTCATCTTGGGTGCGTATATGGCTTGATTCAACATGTTCAAACTTGTTCAGTTTATAGTTATGGAAAATTTGATCTTGTATATTATTTTAGAAGTGGGAATTTGGTTCTACGGTTTAGGGGTCAGGATTGGATTTTGAAATTTCAACGGTATTGTGCTATTGGACCTATATGGGATAGGGTGACGTGGGATCACCCCCGAGTATGTGCATGGTAAGCTACATAATAGTTTGATGGTGTTGGAGAACAAGTCTTGGCACGTTCGAGGACAAACGTATGTTTAAGTGGGGGAGGATGTAACGACCCAACCGGTCGTTCCGAGAGTTTAGCCCCATTTCCCCAGTTTCTGCTTCATTTTATATGGTTCAGCTTCATTTATGTGTGTTGGTTCGGTTGGTTCGGGTTAAGAGTGATCATGGTGAGAATTGAGGCGTGTAGTCTCTCAAGGTAGCCTAATAGTTGAGAAAGTCAACTGAGAGTTGACATATTGGTGAACGACCTCATAATGCGTATTTTATGGCTCAGATGGTTTCGTTAGGTGAATTGGGACTTAGGAGTGTGTTCGGAATGGAGTTTTGATGTCCGGTGTAGAATTACGCTTGAATTAGCAAAAGTTAGTTTTCTGGCAATTTCCGGTCAGCAGTAGAAAATAGGCTATCGGGGTCAGAATAGAATTCCGGAAGTTGGAACAGGTCTGTAATGTCATTTTTAGTATGTGTGCAAAATTTCAGGTTAATCGGAGGTGTTTTGGTTGGTTTCAGCGTCATTGGCGAAATTTGGAAGTTTCAAAGTTCATAGGCTATGTAATTTTGGTGTTTTCATGTTGTTTTTTGTGTTTCGAAGGCTCGACTACGTTTGAATAATGCTATGGGTTGTGTTGGTATGTTTGGTAGGGGCCCCGAATGGCTCAGGATTGATTTCGGATTGTTGGCGGAGAGTTGAACTTGGAAAATATGCAACAAATGGCTGCTAGTCTATGTTTCTGGTGTTGGCCGCACCAGAGGAAGGGTAGCCGTAGGTGCGATATCGCAGGTGTGAAAGGCCATGCGTAGGTTCGAAGGGAGTTTAGGAAGGAGGAGTTTGCATGTGCGAAGAGATGGTCGCACGCAGGTGCGAGAATTTGGTCCGTTAGTGGAATTGCGCATGTGCCCACCTGGGACCGTAGGTGCGGGTCCGCAGGTGCGATTAAGTGTCGCAGGTGCGGAATTGCTGGGCAGAACAGTATAAAAGAGGCCTCCGCGAAATTTTAGTTATTTCACCATTTTTGCATGCGGTTGGAGCTCAATTGAGGGCAATATGAAGAATGAATTTGTGGGTCTTCAGTGGAGGTAAGTTCCGAGTTATTAAAGTCGTTTCTATGTTATTTTGTTGGATTAGGCTTGTATTTGAAGGATTAAAGTAAGAAAAAGTTTGGAAAATGGGAAGAAAGAGTTGAGAATTTCTTTTGGCAATTTTTATGGGCAATTGTGGTCCGATTTTGATGTTAATTGTATGTACGGTCTCGTGGGAGGATAAGGGTTCTTGTGATGTAATTTTTATCGGATTCCGAGATGTGGGCTCGGGGCTCGGGTTTTGCCGAATTTCGAGATTCTTGTATAATATCATAGTTTTCGATTGGGTTGTGTTCCTTTAGTATATATTGATGATGTTGAACTGGTTGTGGCAAGATTCGGAGCAATCGGGAGCCAATTTGAGAGGAAAGAGCATAGCGGACAAGTGTTGTGGCCCGGTAGAGGTAAGTAATGGTTATAAATCTTGTCTTGAGGTTATGAAACCCTAGACTGCGTATTTCCCGGTTGAGTTGATCCTTTTATGATCATTCTCACTGAGAAAGCGCATAAATAATTCTGCCAGATAGTATGGTTTAAACACGTGCAATATCAGGATTAAAACTGACCTCTTCATGGCCAGTTTGGTTTTTGGTAATTGCACAACACCAAATTATATTATGCAGATTACAAAGAAAGGCTCGAACATAAGGCTTCCAATTAGTTAGAATCTTATTTTCAGTTTCTTTCATGCTGGAAAGTGTATAGTGGCAGTCAAGTTACAACTCCCATGTATTTCTTTAGTTTTCATTGTAATGTAATTTAAGACTGGACTGTACGCTTAATTTCAGTTTTATTCATGTTCCCGAAATCTCGCGTTTACATTTTGTTTGTTCTGCAATGATATTAGACAGGAGAATGTATGAAAAATCCGTATAAACACCCCGTTTGGATTTTGGAAAAAATGTTTATCTCAAATTCAGTGGAGTTTCAACACGAATCATTAGATTATCTTCAGTCTATCTTGTATCTCATAAATTTGCAAAAATCGATGTCTACATATGCGTGAACTCTAAAACTTTAGATGCATGAGATTAGTTTGTTAAGAATTGTTAAATATTACTGGTTCAGAAACTAATAAAACTGCATAGGACAGGGTCTGTGTTAGAAATCATAAAATTCTGGAAAGAATAGATTGATTCCAGTTTATCCATTAGTATCAGACTTAACAAATAACATATTTAGATATATGAATTTCATAAGTATATATATATATCTAAACGAACAAGGGATATCCTGATTCTCACGTTTGCCATCATGGGCTAAAAACAAATTCTTTTCAGTGATTTAGGATGGCCTGACGTGATAAAACGGGGCTAGATGAGGCCATAGCCTATAAGATGTTCTTTTAGAACAACGAATATCGTTTAGGAGATCTTCTAGGTAGAATGGATACCTTTAGTTCGAGATTTTGATAGAAAAATCAAATATTATACCGAAGCTACCTAACCAACACTCGGGAGCGACAACTCATGTCCCCGTCTTTAACTTCAAAATTATAATAAAAATCACATGTTGAAATTACGGATGCATTTCATGTGGCGTAATTATAATGTGTTTAAAAATAACAAGTGCACACCATCGTGACTTGTTTTCAAGATAAGTCCATGAATATTAAAAGCGGCTGAAAGGTGAAAGAGGTTAAAAGAACAATAGGCAAAGATATTTAACAGACGATTTAGGCCAAATAATAATAGTTAAGCGACCGTGCTAGAACCACGAAATTCGGGAATGCCTAACACCTTCTCCCGGGTTAACAGAATTCCTTACTCGGATTTTTGGTCGCAGACATTTAAAACAGAGTCAAAATTTCCTCGGTTTGGGATTTCAATAAATAAATGGTGTCCNACAAAATTCCTTACTCGGATTTCTGGTCGCAGACATTTAAAACAGAGTCAAAATTTCCTCGGTTTGGGATTTCAATAAATAATTGGTGTCCCGGAACACCGTAAAATCCGGGTGGCGACTCTGAAAACTAAAATAAATCCCAAATTTGAATAATGTCACTTTAATTGGAAAAACTCCCTCCCTACCCTTCATTAATACGGGAGTTCTAGGTTTAAACCTGGGGTTTTGTTCTAGACCAGGCTTACCGAGCGGACAACTCTAGCCGAGGTCGAGGGGTAGTGAAAAAAGAGTTGTCACGCCTCCTTTTTCACTACCCCGTATTAATAAAGGGTAATAAGGGAGTTTTTCCAATTAAAGTGACATTATTCGGTTTTGGAATTTATTATTATTTTTCAGAGTCGCCACCCGGATTTTTGACGATGTTCCGGGACACTGTTTATTGAAATCCAAAACCGAGGAAATTTTTGACTCTGTTTTGATTGTCTGCGACTAGAAATCCGAGTAAGGAATTCTGTTAACCCGGGAGAAGGTGTTAGGCACTC
>ML350870.1:0-61030 GCA_005239505.1 Nicotiana paniculata
TAAAAACAAAAATTCTTTCCAGAAATAGCCAAGCATAGGACGACCTAAAGTGATTAATTGGGGAAAAATATGGCTATAGCCCGAAAATTGTTTCCTTTTAGGCTAATGAGGCCCTTTAGATTGAAATTTGATAAAGAACCGAATACTATTCCAAGTTACAATAAACTACATTCGGGAGTGGCAACTCATGCCCCCGACCCTCAATGCTAAACAACTAAAAATGCACATAACAATCACGGGTGCATTTTATGTGACGCTTTGCCATGTGCTAAAAAACAACAAGTGCACGCCATCGTAACTTGTCCAAGATAAATCCATAAACGCCCTAATCGATCTTAAAACTAAACTGCTCTTTCAAAAAATAGAAAACTCAAACATCTCCGCAAATGGGCATTATAAAACCGTCACGACCATAGTCTTGACTACATAAATCTATACGTGGGTGCGACAACTCATGTCCCCATCTTCAACTTCAAACTAAAATAAAAATCACATGTTGTAATTGCGGGTGCATTTCATGTGGCGTAGTTATAATATGTCCCAAAAAACAAATAAGTGCACGACATCGTGACTTATTTCAAGATAAATCCATAAATATTAAAAGCGTTTCAAAAAGTAAAAAGGGCTAAATGCACAATAGGCTAAAACACGTAAAACAATCAGATAATATAGGCCAAATATTAATAGTAAGCGACCGTGCTAGAGCCACGGAACTAGGGAATGCCTAACACCTTCTCCCGGGTTAATAGAATTCCTTACTCAGATTTCTGGTCGCAGAAAAATTAAAATAGAGTCAAAATTTCCTCGGTTTGGGATTTTATAATAAAACGGTGTCCCGGAGCATCGTCAAAAATCCAGGTGGCGACTCTGAAAACTAAAATAAATCCCAAATCTGAATAATGTCACTTAAAGTGGAAAAACTCCCTTATTACCCTTTATTAACCCCGGGGTAGTGGAAAAAGGAGGTGTGACACGCGGTACCAGGCCGAAGTGAGCTGGTCTCAAGGTACATATGCACAATCACCGAAGATCTCCTCACCAAGGATAAAAAGGACTGCAACTAGGTCAATAAGCATGTGGTGATTCCTTCGCCCGAGGAATCGATCACTACCCACGTGGAGGGTTTTCTAAGTGTTTACACTTATCCCTTCATGTTGGGTCCCTTAGAACCTATCATCATTTCCTTTTGCAGGAGGTATAATGTGACTCTTGGCCAGATCCACCCCTCATTCTGGAGAATAGTGATTCTCTTCTGATTTTTTGTAAGCAAAATCGAGCGATGTCCCTTTACCCTCGACCACCTTATGCGCCTCTACAGTCCCCAACTCTATCGAGGGAGGCTGACCAAGCTTGATCGCCGGTCCATTAGGTCCCCGTTCTCCAGGAAAGACGAATCTCAGGATCGAGGTTGGATGGGCCATTTGTTCAAGTAAAGACTTCGGACCTGATCCCTGCTAGAGACATGCTATTTCCCGAGAAATGGAACATGAAACGTAAGTAGTACGCTTTGAAGGTTTAATCTCGTTGGTTTCCCTCTTATCTTTTTCTTCATTGATGTTTTTGGTGTTGCAGCTGTGGCCCAAATGCCAAACGCAGTTCCTGAACTTAAGGAATGGGTCGAGGGCTTTGTGTCACAGAGGCCGTATTCCGAGCGGGCTTGGATGGAATTATCGAAGGGTCGATGGGAGGTCCGCAATCATGGTAAGAGTTTTCACCTGATACATCTTATATCATTTCTTTTTGTCATCAGCCCCTGATTCATTATATTTTTATTTCGCAGGTTTACCGAAGGGTGTCGAGATGAGGCCTCCATCAACTGATGATGATATATACGTTTGTTATTTATCTATGTCAATACACAAGAGGGGAGGTGATTTGTGTGGTTACCAATTTTCGCGTGCAGTAGTTATCGAAGGACTAGGTTCTTCTATGTGTTCCAACTCCTACAGTTTGCAGAATAATAATTGCAGAAAATAAAGGAACACATCAATTTTACGTGGAAAACACCTAGCTAAAAAGGTGAAAAAACCACGACCTACTTCCCAGTAGGATTTTCCCAAAATCTTCACTAAATCAATGAGCCAAACAACATTTACAAAATAAACTCTTTTGTAAATATAAGGATTAACTCTAACCCTTTGTGGCAAACTAGCCTCTAGCTATTTGCGACAAACTTCAAGTTAACTATAACTTGAACACTCAGTACCTGTTACAGTTGCTTCTAGATAAAGCTGAAAGGTACAATTTGTAATCACCTACTACAAATAAACTATACTAAAAGACAACAGATGAAACTGGTTCTTCTAGCTGGTTCAAGTAGCTTCAGAATCGCACGGGAAATTCTCACACGAACTGCTTACAAAATTGCTTTGGTAATTTGTTCTCAATTCTTGTTTTGCTTCTATGTTTGTGAGCGCCTGTTCAATAAGAAAACTTGAAAATATATAGGATCCGTAGAAAAGGAGATATACTAGAATTCGGATGCAACTCTTCCAATTCGAATGCAACTCTTCCTTGGTGGAAGAGTTCTAGTTGATCTCAACTCCCTAGATCCTCTTCTATCTTGATTCTGTCCTTCTGAATAAGGAGTCCATCTCCCTATAAATTTTCAACCTTTTCGATCAGGAGATATATCTTCAGATCACTGATTGTGCTTATCTCCTGTTTGCGATCACCTCACGTGCCATTTACTGTGCATGTCTATGTCTCCAGTGATGGATCTGGTTCAACTCTGAGTTTATTTGTCAATCTTCAAAATCATTAAGCTTCTTGATCCAACAAATTCCCCCTTTTTGATGATGACAAACTCTGTGCTTAGGCCTGTAATCACTTTAATCCAACATTGACACTTTTTATAGTATAAACATTTATCATAAAGAACCAGGTTCATTAGGTTATTAATATATCAATTTTCAATATAGCACATCTTCCCCCTTTTGGCATCACAGAAAAGTTGCAAAGTGTTAGAATTACCAGATTTATAATAACTACTCATGGCCACTAAGACAACTGCAAGTGCAAAACATTATTAATCATCAATAGTAAATCAAGGCTGTAAACTATCAAGGAAAGTGAGACAAAATGGGTAAGAGAAAAAACAGCACAATTCATTGATAAAAGCATAGTTCAAACACTAAACACACAAAGAACTAAAAGCAGTTAGAATCATGAGCAAAAGATAGCAAAAAAAAATCCCGAACTGGGTCATAGAGGGGTGAGGGACGGCACTAGAAACCTAAGGCTGGGAAGTGGTGGAGGTTGGGTCCTTTGCTTGGAGAAGAGAGAGCATTTGTTGAAGAATCCCTGCATTCTTCTCCTTTTCATTTGCCAGTTCAGATCTGAGAGCATCCCGCTCAACCTCAACCTCTGTAAGGCGGGTCTTCAGGCGAAGGATTTCAGCATCCTTAACCCCACCTTCATGAACAATTGTCCTGACCTTACTATTCACAGGCGTATTCCTTGATGAACCAGGTTCATCGTCAGGAACATTCACATCATAATCACATGTCAGAAGCATGTTCTTCCCAAAATGGTCCTTGACAGTGGCCATTTCTGCTTTCTTCATGGGAACTTTGGAGTGAGCCAGCACAATCGTTAGGATGAACCCATATGGGATAACATGAGCCTTGGAGCCATTTACCACCATGTCCAGCAACTGAATTATGAAAGAGGCCAGTTGATTTGCCTTCCACTGTCCAGGCACTCCATGAGAGTTAAATCCATATAGTTTGCTATGTGCCTCATCTCTTGCCTGGGCATTATGCATTTATTGACAAACTCAAAAACCACTTTGTGTTGAGGTGTCATCTTGCTTTTGAACACAACCCTTGGTTCCACTTCTTCAGCATTATCACTGAACCTCCTGGTGATTTGCAGTGCAGAAGGAAGGCCATCTAAGCCGGGCCACCGCTGTCTTGTATAATCATCATATCCCTCAGCGGGAATCCCTGTCACACCTCCTTTTTCACCGGGTAAGGATAATAAGGGAGTTTTTCCATTTTAAGTGACATTATTCGATTTTGGGATTTATTTTAATTTTCAGAGTCGCCACCCGAATTTTTTACGGTGTTCCGGAACACCATTTATTTATTAAAATCCCAAACCAAGGAATTTTGACTATGTTTTAAATTGTCTGCGAACCAGAAATCCGGCTAAGGAATTCTATTAACCCGGGAGAAGGTGTTAGGCACTCCCAAGTTTCGTGGTTCTAGCACGATCGCTTAATGATTAAACTTGGCCTAAATTGTTTAATTACTGCTTTGTGTACCTATGTGCATTTTTATATTTTTACCATTTTTATTATTCTTTTGTATTCAAAGAGTTCCTTTGAGACGGGTCACGTATGCGTAAAACCCAATGAGATTGAGATGTGTCAAAAATCATGTCACGCGGACGTGTACATAACTCTCGACACCGAATTTATTTAAAGAGATAAATAAAGTTGCGCAAGCGCGTATTTTTTGTTTTGTTGCAAAAAGAAGTCGAAATCACGTCACGCGGGCGTGTACGTAATTCCGATAAATTTTTAGAAATATGTTCCTAAAAGTGTCTCTACGAGTGTTCATTTTAGTCTTTATTTGTGTTACGTAAACGTATACACAATTTGAGAAAAAAGTTTATTTGATTTTATTCAAAGTTACGCGAACATATACTTTGATGATTAATTTGTTTTTCTAAGTCTAAAAGTATTCGTTATCTAACTAAGGAAGGAGCTTGAAATTCACTATGTCTAAAATAACTTCTAAATTAAGTCATGAGATTGGGATATGACCGAATTTAGCCCGAATTAATCACTTTAGGCCATCCTAATTTTGGCTATTTGTAAAAGAGATAAAACTACACAATTCTATAAAGGAAACATGTCCACACACACAGTTTTACAAGAGAATCCACTAAATTACTAACTTGCAAGTTACCTATTAAAAGAAAAATCGTGAGCATATTTAGCTATAGGGTTAACAGTTTTTTGCCAATTTCAAGTGGTCTAAATTCATGCTACTGATTCACAATTCATGCACATTGAGATCTATATGTCGTCATAATTCTGGAATTTTTAAGAACATTTTTGAATAGCAGATTTGCATTTTTTGTATGGACTTCGAAATTCTTTTTGAGCTAAAACAGTTGTTTTTATAAATTCGATAGGTATTTAAAGGAAAAAACTGAAGAAAAAGATTTTAACAAACGCTACTGAATTTGTTAATCCGAATATGAATATTCTAACATATAAAACCTCGTACTTGAATTTGCAAATAAAACAATATTGAGGCAAATAAAACATTTGGGCCTTTTCAAGCTCCACCAGGCCATTGTCAATGGCTTTGGACTGTTTAAAAATTAACCATAATCGCTCTGTTCGAGTCCAGTGGACTCAGACAAATCTGGAAATAATTATGCCCGTTTTCTTTGGACTTACACGGGTACATACATACATAAATGAAAAAGTTTCTGATACAATGAATATAGAGTCTAGTCTTATGTTACAATGATTCTAACAAGGATAAGCCTGGATGAATTACAATTATATTGAAACAGAATTGCAACTTCTATAAAAAATACATTTTTACTACAAGAAAGAAAGATGAAAATTGCAATTTCTAACTGGTTGTTCCGACTTGAATTTCTTTATGGCTATACACTTGAGCCTCCTTTTGCAATTTGTAAACACCCCAAATAATCAGGTGTGTTATGCATCTATCAGGGAAAATATGACCATTAAAGGGGTCAGATTTGACTCTAATGATGTTAGGCTATATAGTACTAAACATAATCCTTTTTTGTGCATTTTCTGGAATGAATCTGCCATGAAAGGGGTCATATTCAACTCCAATGATGTCACTTTGTTTAGACTCTTAACAGTCATCCTTATTCCACCAAGTATTTATTCAAATACTTTGACCACTATTGGAATTTTGAGGAGTAAATCCGACCATTTTGCGGGTTCGGATTCCCTTCCTTAAGGCTCTTCTTAATTACACACTTTATACCCTTAAGGGGGTAATTTTCAGCAACTCAATTACTGTTTGTGCACTACTATGGGGTGAATTTGACCATTAATGTAAAGACCCGTAAAATTTCACGGCTAAAAATAATGCCCAAATAGGTCCCCGTGTTGTTATAACTGTAGAAATTCTTAAAGCGGACCCTTTTTGAGTAAAAAGTACCCCGAGACTTAATAGATATAATTTTTCAGATTTGCGCAGGTCTGCGGTCCACTATGCGATCGCAAATCAAGTATGCGGATCGCATAGTGGTCTCATACCTGGACAGTTTGCTGTCCATTTTGAGGACAACTATGCGGCATAGAATGCGATTGCATTTCACGAATGCGGGCCGCATAGTTGTCGCATTCTTGCACCTTGACTTTTGCGGAGGGAGTTATGCGACGCACTATGTGATCGCATAACAGGTATGCGGACCGCATAATGGTCGCATACCTGGGCAATCTACTTTTCTTTTTGGCCCATTTGAGGGCCAATTATGTGATAGGAATGCGGTCCGCATAGCAGGAATGCGATCGCATTCTTGACCGCATTTCTGCTTCGGGACTGTTAAATTTCTTATTTTATATCCGACCCCCAGTTCATTAAAATACCCCCCTTTCATTTTAAGCTCATTTTCTAATAAATTAGAGAGATGAGAGAGTGGGTTCTAGAGAGAGAGAGTTCCATCTTCCTCAATTTGTTCCTCCATCACTACTCAGGCCTGGAATTGATCAAGTAGGACACCATTTTCTTCACTACAAGAGGTAAGCTTCTACCCCATCAACCTAAATTTCCAGATTTTGTTAAAATAAAATATGGTTAGGTGAGTTCATGAAAATAAGGGTAGGAGTCCTGCATGCATGTAACCAACTAATCATAATCTAGTAAAAGGAAATGGGTTAGAGTAATCTTTCACTAAAAAAAGGCCATTCAACCTAAAGGAACACCTAGTGTTTGATAGAATGCTCAAGTGAGTTCAAGACATGATCATTATTCCAAATTCTAAGTTAAATTATGCCACATTGTGAACTAGATTGAAGGTGCTAGAAGGTCCGGTGAATTATGGTAGAAAATTTAAGGGGAATTCCGATTCCAGGTACTAACTTTAATCTCTGTAGAGTTACCTTGTTGGTGTCCGAGTACACGGTATGAAATTCTTGCTTGAGCATATGTGAATTGATTATCCTGCTGTGTCGAGTTGTATGAGTTCATTCTCTGATTTTCTTAATTCGATTACCATGATAATTGAGATTATGAAGGGTGATTCTTTGTGCTTATCCTACCATGTGTAAGGTTCGTTAAATGTTCGAATATGTCAATATGGCAGTATGTTCTGTTTAATGAAAGAATGTTAACATACTCTAATGTGGAAAGGTATCTAATTGCTAAGGTCCGAGTGTGGCAAATGATGAAAAGAAACTGTGGATTGATTTAATTGGGTTAAATTATGATGGCATCACCATATGTGAATTACTGTTGGGTAAGAATTATTGTGCCTTGACTTCTTATAGTTGTTGGTTGATATGAAATTATGTTCTTGATGATGAAGATCCCTGTGATATAATTGTTGGTTATTGTTGCTATGAGATGTGAAAGTACTGTGGGATCGGGTTGCGCGCCGCAACACGAAGTAATAAGGGTGAAATGTGGTTGTACGGTGGGATCGGGTTGCGCGCCGCAACACGAAGTAATAAGGGTGAGATGAGAATGTATGATGGGATCGGGTTGCGCGCCGCAACAGATGAATAATTTAGATGAGTAATGGTGAAATCTCCATTTGTAACTTTCTGTATATCTATGTGGTACTTGTGCGGTTACCCTGACTGTCTTCCAATTGTGTGTTGTGTGATTCTACTTGGAGTAAACTGTGTTCATACATGCTAGTACTATTCAATGGTACTAACTTCCCTTTTGCCGGGGGCGCTACATCTTTCATATGAATGTAGGTAGTTCCATAGCAGGTAGCTCAGACCGCCGATAGTGGTGTTTCCCCTTCGTACCTTCAGCAGATCCGGTGAGCCCCACTTTCTCTCGGGACCGTGTCTGGTCTATATCATCTCTTTTGTATATTTTATGTCTTATGAGGTATAGTCGGGGCCTTGTTGCCGGCATGTTTTTTGTAAACTCCTAGTATTCTTAGAGGCTCCGTAAACACTGTGTGGGTTGTATATACTTATTTTGGGTAGTAGTTGTAACTATTCATAACCGTGGTCCCGTGTTGGAAATATTGTTCTTAGTTTGTATATTTTGGGATTATCAAGTGTTGAAACTTAAAAGAGGAAAATGGACTTATGTTGTAAATTCACATTTTGATTCCATTTGCTATTTCATTTACAAATTTGTATACTATAAACACAGGGTGATGTGTTGGGTAGGAAAGGCATCCAGGTCCACTTGACCGGGATCATCCAGTTGGGCGCCGGTCTCGTCCCTCGGTTTTGGGGCGTGACAAACTTGGTATCAGATCCTAAGGTTTTTAAAAGTGTCCTAGGATGTCTCGGAGCCGTGTCTAGTAGAGCCCTTCTTATCGGTGTGTTGTCGACCACATCTATAATTAGGGGGCTGCATGGACATTTAGGAAAATACCATTTCATTGTTACTCTGTATTGTACGATGAAGTGGAAGGTGAAAACATCTTTATCTAACTCATGCATTGTTCCAATTTTCAATAAATGGCACCCAATAAGAGAGCCTGACTCGGCCCAGAGGCCAATGCCACCCCAGGAGTGGCCGTGAATTCTTTATCTGATGGTGCGGGTGAGAATAATTCCCCGACCCTGAATCTGCCTGAATCTTCCATCCCAGGCCATGATATTCCTATTCCTGCTCCAGCGGAGGGTGCTACAGTCCCTCCCGCTGATGTTCCTGATCCTTCTTCAGTCCCAGCTTATGGTCCTGGTATTTTTGATGGGGACCTCAGGGGAGCTATTCATATGTTGACTCAGCTAGTGGCCTCCAGGCCCATAGATCACATTCTACCCCTGCATCCTCTAGCGAGCAAGGGGATTCTTCAGGTTCCAGGGTCAACCAGTTTCTGCGATTAGCCCCTCCAGAGTTCACAGGCACCAACCTAGAGGCTGATCCTCAGGAGTTCATTGATGAGATGTGCAAGACTCTCCGGGTTATGAAGTCTACAGTGACCGAGGGGGTTGATTTGGCTTCCTATCAGTTAAAGGGAGCAGCGTATTCGTGGTTTGAGATGGGGGAGGGGGGGTCCCGTGGGGAGGGGAGCCCTTCGGCAAAGTGGGATTAGTTTGTTGATGCCTTCATGGATCATTTCTTGCCTGTCGAGACTATGGCAGCCCGTGCTGCGGAGTTCGAGGTCCTTAAGCAGGGTAACATGAGTGTGTGGGAGTACCACATGGAGTTCGTGCGCCTGTCAAAATATTCCATCCACATGATGCCGACTATGGAGGCTAGAGTTTGACAGTTTGTTCAGGGCCTTGGTCCCTTGGTTGTTAATGAAGCTGCTACAGCTGCCTTGCATTCAGATATGAATTATGGGAAGATCGTGGGATTCGCCCAGGCCACAGAGGCTCGAAATTTGAAGATAAGAATGGAGAGGGAGAGTAGTAGTAGGGGCTGGTCAGCAGGAAACCCTGGAAGTTCAGTTTGAGGAGGGAGATCAGTCCTTGGTAAAGGGTCATCAGGGCCATCCCAGTCCTATGCTCAATCCTCAGCTAGTGCCCCGTCATCAGGGCACATTTATCAGCAGGGGAGTCTCTTTGGACCAGGTTCAGATAGCAGAAGGTTCCATCAGTTGGGTCGTTCAGGTGGGAGGTTCTAGCAGCAGCGGAGGGTCCCATGCTCTAAGTGTGGGAGGTCTCATTCTGATCCTTGTTACTTGGATATACCAGTGTGCTATAGATGAGGAGAGAGAGGCCATATCCAGCGAGACTGCCGCACACCCAGTCAGGGCGCAGGTAGGGGTACTACTCAGCCATCCAGCTCTTTAGCCGCTACATTTTCGGCACGTCCTCCAGCTCTAGTGGGGCGCGGTACAGTTAGGGGTGGAGCACGGGGTCAAGGAGGACCCAGTCGGTTCTATGCTTTGAGTGGTCGCTAGAGTGCGGAGGCTTCCCCAGATGTTGTCATAGGTATTCTGGCTGTTCAGTCACATGATATTTATGCTCTTATTGATCCCGGGTTTTCTTTGTCATATGTTACTCCATTTATTGCTTCAAGTTTTGGGATAGAACCCGAACAGTTTCACGAGCCGTTCTCTGTGTCGATTCTAGTTGGTGATTCCATTACGGCCGTGCGAGTCTATAGGAATTGTGTTGTCACGGTGCATGGTCGGGATACCACGACCGATCTTATTGAGTTAGAAATGGTAGATTTTGATGTAATTATGGGGATGGATTGGCTCTATTTGTGCTTTGCTAAACTCGACTGCCGAACCAGAATTATGAGGCTCGAGTTTCCTAATGAATCAGTTATCGAGTGGGAGGGGAATAATGTTGTGCCAAGAGGTAGATTTATTTCCTACCTTAAAACCTCAAAGATGATCAGAAAAGGGTGAATCTACCATTTGGTCCGGGTTGCAGACACCACTTCAGAGGTGCCTGCTCCCGAATCTGTGCCTGTTGTGAATGAATTTCTTGAAGTATTTCAGGACGAGCTTCCTAGGATTCCACCAGATAGAGAGATCTATTTCAGGATTGATGTATTGCCAGATACGCAGCCAATATCTATTCCACCTTACTGAATGGCGCCAGCAGAATTGAGAGAGTTAAAGGAACAATTGAAAGATATATTAGAAAAAGGTTTCATCCAGCCAAGTGTGTCACCTTGGGGCACACCAGTCCTTTTTGTCAGATAGAAAGACGTATCGCTTCGATTAGTTGCAAGGTGCTAGGTTCTTCTCAAAGATTGATTTGCGGTCCGGGTATCACCAGTTAAAGATCAGGGAGCAGGATATTCCTAAGACTACCTTCAGAACTCGATATGGGCACTTTGAATTTCTGGTAATGTCTTTTGGGCTAACCAACGCCCCAGCCGCTTTTATGGATCTTATGAATCGAGTTTTCAAACCGTTTCTTGACTCCTTTGTGATTGTCTTCATTGGCGACATCCTTATCTATCCGCGAAGTCAGGAAGATCATGCTACTCACCTCAGGGCAGTTTTGCAGACTCTTCATCAGTACTAGTTGTATGCAACGTTTTCAAAATATGAATTTTGACTAGAATAAGTCGCCTTTTTGGGCCATGTTGTTTCCAGGGAAGGGATTCGGGTTGATCCCCAAAAGATTGCAGTGGTAAAGGATTAGCCTAGGCCAACGACCCTGATAGAGATTCGGAGTTTCTTGGGTTTGGCTTGATATTATTGAAGATTTGTGGAGGGATTCTCTACCCTCGCCTCCCCATTGACTAAGCTGACACAGAAAGCGGTTAAGTTTCAGTGGTCAGATGCTTGCTAAAAGAGTTTTCAGGAATTGAAATTGAGATTGACTACGACACCAGTGTTGACCTTGCCAGAAGGTTCGGAAGGGTTTGTGGTGTATTGTGATGCTTTAAGGGTTGGTTTGGGGTGTGTATTGATGCAATTTGGTAAGGTAATAGCATATGCTTCTAGGCAGCTCAAGAATCACGAGAAGAATTATCCAACACATGATTTGGAGCTCGCAGCGGTTGTGTTTGCATTAAAATCTGGCGGCATTATCTTTATGGGGTCCATGTGGACGTGTTCTCAGACCACAAAAGTCTTCAATATTTATTCAAACAAAAGGAGTTGAACTTAAGGCAGCGGAGGTGGTTAGAGCTGCTCAAGGATTATGATATGAATATTTTGTACCATCCAGGGAAGGTGAATGTGGTAGCCGACACTCTTAGTCGGAAATCCATGGGTAGCTTGGCTCATTTGGAAGCAGGTTAGAGGCCTTTGGATCGGGAGATTTATCAGTTGGCTAGTCTGGGGGTCTGTCTTTCGACCTCAGACGAAGGGGATGTCGTGGTGCGTAATGGAGCAGAATCTTCATTTGTAAAAAAAATCAAGGAAAAACAATTCAGGGATCTAGAATTGGTACAGTTGAGAGAGGAAATTCTGAATCATAAGACTGCAGCATTTTCACTCAGCGATGATGACGGTGTTTTGCGGTGCCAAGGAAGGCTATGTGTTCCGGACGTGGATGATCTTCGGGAAAGGGTAATGGCAGAGGCTCACAATTCCAGGTATTCAGTACACCCAGGTTCTACGAAGATTTATTGGTGGAATGGTATGAAGAGGGGTGTGGCGGACTTTGTGGCTAGGTGTCCGAATTGTCAGCAAGTGAAGGCTGAGCATCAGAGGCCTGGTGGGTTGGCACAGCTTATGGAAATACCAATGTGGAAATGGTAAATGATCAATATGGACTTTGTGGTGGGGTTACCTCGCACTCTACGTAGGTTCGACTCAGTTTGGGTAATAGTGGATCTGCTCACGAAGTCAGCACATTTCTTGCCAGTCAAGTCCATCGATACTGCAAAACAGTATGCTCAGTTATATATCAAAGAAATAGTCAGGCTCCATGGCACTCCAGTATCTATTATCTCGGATCGAGGGGCCCAGTTCATAGCTAACTTTTGGAGGAAATTTCAGCAAAGTTTGGGTACGCAGGTAAATCTCAGCACAACATTCCATCCACAGACTGATGGGCAGGCAGAGCGGACCATTTAGACACTTGAAGATATGTTACGGGCTTGTGTATTTTACTTCAAGGGTAGCTGAGATGATCACTTGCCGCTTATAGAATTTTCTTATAATAACAGTTTCCATGCTAGTATTCATATGGCCCCATTTGAGGCATTGTACGGAAGGAGGTGTAGGTCTCCGATTGGATGATTCGAGGTTAGCGAAGCGGAACTGCTTGGACGGATCTTGTGCACCAAGCTATGGAAAAAGTTAAAGTCATTCAGGAAAGGATGAAGACTGCTCAGAGTCGTCAGAAATCCTATGCGGACGTTCGTCGAAGAGATTTGGAGTTTCAAGTAGATGATTGGGTATTCTTGAAGGTGTCTCCCATAAAAGGAGTGATGCGGTTTGGGAAGAAATGGAAATTAAGCCCTAGGTATGTCGGGCCGTACCAGATCGCTCAAAGGATAGGACAGGTGTCTTATAGGCTGGAATTGCCCCCTGAGATGTCATTAGTGCACCCAGTGTTTCATGTGTCCATGTTGAAAAAGGTGATATGGGATCCATCCGCCATTGTGCCGGTTAAGACGGTTGAAATTAATGAAGGATTGTCATATGAAGAGGTTCCAGTTGCTATTCTTGACAGGCAAGTCCATAGACTGAGGAACAAGGAGATTGCTTCTGTTAAAGTATTATGGCGGAGTCAACAAGTCGAAGAAGCCACATGAGAAGCGGAAAATGAAATGAAAGAGAAATATCCCCACTTGTTTGAATAAGTCCGGTAGTGGTTTTGAAAGTTTTCATTCCTAAGCAAGTATATATTGTGTTAAATTTTGTGCAAGAGCACTCCAATCCCCTAATTACCCTACTATTGTGACTTCTCAAACTTTGTGTCATAAATGTATATGTTGTTGTGAATAGCTGAATTATGTGCAACTCATTGTAATAGCTAAATTATGTGCAAAATTGTGGAGTTAACCGAACTATGTAAGGCTTGTTAAGTAATTGAATTACATGTAGCTTGTTGAAATGACCGGATTATGTGCAAGTTGATAGAGTAACTGGTAATGTGTGGAATTGGTTAAACATGTGTTTCAGAGGCTCTCTGATAGGTAGATAGGCCTAATTACAAAGGAAACTCTGGCAAAATTTTCAAAAAATATCGGAGTTAGTAAAAATTTGGGGGTTGGCTTATTTTGTGTTTTTCCTACTCTAGTGATTCCCCGATCCTCATTCGAGGACGAATGATTTTAAGCAGTGGAGAATGTAAAGACCCGTAAAATTTCACGGCTAAAAATAATGCTCAAATAGGTCACCGTTTTGTTATAATTGTAGAAATTCTTAAAACGGACCCTTTTTGAGTAAAAAGTACCCCGGGACATAAAAGATATAATTTTCTAGATTTGCGCAGGTCTGTGGTCCACTATGCGATCGCAGATCAGATATGCGGAATGCATAGTGGTCGCATACCTGGACAGTAAGCTGTCCATTTTGAGGATAACTATGCGGCCTAGAATGCGATCGCATTTCACGAATGCGGGTCACATAGTTGTCGCATTCTTGCAACTTGACTTTTGTGGAGGGAGTTATGCGACGCACTATGCGATGGCATAACAGGTATGCGGACCGCATAGTGGTTGCATACCTGGGCAGTCTACTTTTCTTTTTGGCCCATTTGAGGGCCAATTATGCGACAGGAATGCGGACCGCATAGCAGGTTCTGCTTTGGGACTTTTAAATTTCTAATTTTATACCCGACCCCTAGTTCATTAAAACACCCCCCTTCATTTTAAGCTCATTTTCTAATAAATTAGAGAGAGGAGAGAGTGGGTTCTAGAGAGAGAGAGTTCCATCTTCCTCAATTTGTTCCTCCATCACTACTCAGGCCTGGAATTGATCAAGTAGGACACAATTTTCTTCACTACAAGAGGTGAGCTTCTACCCCATCAACCTAAATTTCCATATTTTGTTAAAATAAAATATGGTTAGGTGAGTACATGAAAAAAGGGTTAGGAGTCCTGCATGCATGTAACCAACTAATCATAATCTAGTAAAAGGAAATGGGTTAGAGTAATCTTTCACTAAAAAGAGACCATTCAACCTAAAGGAACACCTAGTGTTTGATAGAATGCTCAAGTGAGTTCAAGACACGATCATTGTTCCAAATTATAAGTTAAATTATGCCACATTGTGAACTAGATTGAAGGTGCTAGAAGGTCTGGTAAATTATGGTAGAAACTTTAAGGGGAATTCCGATTCCAGGTATGTATGGCTAACTTTAATCTCTGTAGAGTTACCTTGTTGGTGTTCGAGTACACGGTATGAAATTCTTGCTTGAGCATATGTGAATTAATTGTCCTGTTGTGTCGAGTTGTACGAGTTCATTCTCTAATTTTCTTAATTCGATTACCATGCTAATTAAGATTATGAAGGGTGATTCTTTGTGCTTATCCTACCGTGTGTAAGGCTCGTTAATGTTCGAATATGTCAATATGGCAGTATGTGTTATTTAATGAAAGAATGTTAACGTACTCTAATGTGGAAAGGTATCTAATTGCTAAGGGCCGAGTGTGGCAAATGATGAAAATAAACTGTGGATTGATTTAATTGGGTTAAATTATGATGGCATCACTATATGTGAATTACTGCTGGGTAAGGATTATTGTGCCTCGACTTCTTATAGTTGTTGGTTGATATGAACTTATGTTCTTGATGATGAAGATCCCTGTGATATAATTGTTGGTTATTGTTGCTATGAGATGTGAACGTACGGCGGGATCGGGTTGCGCGCTGGAACACGAAGTAATAAGGATGGAGCGGTAACAAGGGTGAAATGTTGTTGTACGGTTGGATCGGGTTGCGCGCTGCAACACGAAGTAATAAGGGTGAGATGAGAATGTACGGTGGGATCGGGTTGAGCGTCGCAAAAGATGAATAATTGAGATTAGTAACGGTGAAATCTCCATTTGTAACTTTCTGTATATCTGTGTGGTACTTGTGTGGTTACCCTGACTGTCTTCAAATTGTGTGTTGTGTGATTCTACTTGGAGTAAACTTTGTTCATACATGCTAGTACTATTAAATGGTACTAACGTCCCTTTTTCCGGGGGATCTACATATTTTATATGGATGTAGGTGGTTCCACAGCAGGTAGCTTAGACCGTCGATAGTGGTGTTTCCCCTTCGTACCTGTAACGACTCGACCGGTCGTTTTGAGCTCTAGCGCGTCGTTCAGCGGTTTGGGGCTATGAGCAACTTCATTTCAGGTATTATGACTTGTACGCATGGTCGGAATTGAAATACGGGAAGTTCGGGTGGATTTGGAAAGAAAATTCTCATTTCGGAAGCCTTAAGTTGGAAGAATCAACTAAGATTGGAGTTTTGAGTAAACAACCTCCGAATCAAGATTTGAAGGTTCCAGCAGGTTCGTATGATAATTTTGAACTTGGGCGTATGTTCGGATCGAGAGTCGGATAACCCGGGAGCGTTTCGGCGCATATTATGGAATATAGCATTTTAGAAGAATTTCATAAATTTGGGTTGGAAGGCATTTCAGTGAGATTGATGTCTGTTTGGGAATCCGAGCCTGAGAATAACTTCGTATGGTGATTCTGGAGTTGGGAGCGCGATCGAAAGTGAATTCGGATGTCCGTAGGTCATTTTGAAGTCATTTAGCTAAAGATAGAAATTTGAAGGTTTTTGAGAAATCCGACCGGAAGTGGAAATTTTGATATCGGGGTCGGAATACGATTCCAGAAGTGGGAGCAGGCCCGTAATGTCGAATATGACTTGTGTGCAAAATTTGGGGTCAATCGGACGTAATTTGATAGATTTCGACATCGGATGTGGAAGTTTAAAATTTCAAAGTTTATAAAGCTTGAATTGAGGTGAGATTCATGATTTCGACGTTGTTTGATGTGATTTGAGGCCTCGACTAAGTCCGTGATACGTTTTCAGACTTGTTGGCACGTTAGGACGGGGTCCCGAGGGGCTCGGGTGAGTTTCGGGGTGGTTTCGGACCATTTCTAGGCATTTATAGCTGCTGGTTTTTTATTACAGCAGTGTGCTACGCGATCGCGGTGAATTGATCGCGATCGCGATGAGTAAAATGAGAGAAATGGGCCAGTGAATCGCGATCGCGTAAAGCCTTTCGCGATCGCGTAGAGGAAATGTTCTGCTGCACTGACTCGACTTCGGGTGCTCATATCTCACAATATATAAGTAATTTTGAGATGGTATAAAACTGAAAGTTGTATCCCTTTATGTCTAGTTTCTAGAAAATTAAACCATTTAGCATTTGGAATTATGTACCAAGATATATGGCTCTTATACTATAGGGTGTCCGGGAAGATAAAGAAGAAATTTGGATTACACAGGGCTGACTTTGGCAGCTTATATCTAGAAATATATAACCCATTCGAAGATGACCAAAACTTGAAAGTTGTAGATCTTGGAGTCCAGTTGTCAGAACATTGAACCATTTATCATTTGGAGTTCTGTGCAAAACGTTATGATAATTCTACTAGAGGCTATCCGGAAGAGCTGGGCATTTGTTCTTCGCGATCGCGAAGCTTTCTCCGCGATCGCGAAGAGCAAATTTTGGGCTGGAAATTTTTGTACTTCGCGATCGCGAAGCTTTCTCCGCGATCGCGAAGAGCAAATTTTGGGCTGGAAATTTTTGTACTTCGCGATCGCGAAGCATTTTCTGCGATCACAATGAGTAAATACCTGGGCAGAAGTTATATATCGAGGTTTCGGCCATTTTTAGCATATTTGGAGCTATGAAGCTCGGATTGAAGCGATTTTTGAGGCGATTTTCACCATATGAAATATGGTAAGTGTTTTCTTCACAATTTTGAGTTAAATACATGTGTATATATGGATTAGAACATGGAAATTAGTTGAAATTATGGGTTTTTGGTAGAAGACCTAGAGATTGGTATTTTGGATTTTGACCACGAAATTGAGCATGAAATTAAGAGTAAATTATATATTTGAGCTAGTAAAGTCATGGGTAATCATTATCTTTAAAAAATTTCGGAATCCGGACACGTGGGCCCGAGGGAAAATTGGTCAACTTTTCGAGCGGAGTTGGGAATTTATATAATTTGAATTGTTAACAAGTATTAGAGTATAGTTTCATTAGTTTGCCGTTATTTGGTAGTTTTGGGGCGTTGTGCATCCATTGGAGTCGTTGGAAGGGCTTGGAAGCCGATTATGGAATTTCGGGGTGAGGTAAGTCTCCTTTCTAACTTTGTGAGGGGGAATTGTCCCCCTAGGTGAACTAATTAAAAATGTGCAACTATCTGCGGGGGCTACGTACGCACGAGGTGACGGGAGTCCATGCGTAGCTACTATTATGCCATGTCCGGGTAGTCTAGGACCCACTAGCATACCTTACGTGTTGTACATGTGATCCTGCCCATAAGATTAGACTGTTAATGCCATTGAATCGGTAAATTATTTCCTAAGAAGACTAGAGTGTACCTCTCTTAATCATTTAGAAAGAGAATTGATTCCTACATGGATAATTGTATTTCTGATAAGGTTATATTATTGAATATTATTAAACTTGGCAAATGAGTTTCAAAACAAAGATTTAAAAGCTATTTTTCATGTTCCTTTAAGAAGAATTTTACCAATTTTCTGAGTAACTGCTTTCTTGATAAAAATATGGTTTTATTATGTGAATATGTTTACATATGAGCACCTGAGTCGCAGGTATAATTCGCGAGCAGGCTGGCCGTATTATTATTATGTTGACCGCGTCGCATGACCGATTCGCGAGCGGGGAAAAAAGATGCATCTATGGTTTGAGCTGTTCGACCCTCGGCAGTGCACAATTTATTATAGTTGGTTCGCGTCGTTCGACCCTCGGCATTGCTTGCGCATGATATTTACTGTGTATTTGTTGTGATTTTGACTGATTACTGGCTTGAAAATTTTAAGTTATCAACTAAAATGATAGAGATTTAAAGTTATTAAAATTTTGGAAGAAGTTGTTCTTTCCCGTTGATTATTTGTTATTTGATTAAATCATCCATGTTTGATTATTTGTTATTGAAATGACGAAGAGTTAAAGTGTTAAATGTGGAATGGTTGATATTATTTATTCGTGATTTTAAATAAATTGCCTATGACAATCATGCTTAGTGTCTCACTTGATTATACTAAATTGACCTTTATCAAGTGTCAAATCGACCCCTCGTCACTACCTCTCTGAGGTTAGGTGGGATACTTACTGAGTACACGCTGTTTTCGTTCTCATGCTACACTTGCTGTGCATTTTTAATGCACAGGTACTTTCATAACGATATGGCTGGTATGGAGACTTAGGCGAGCTGCATCATCCTTAGGCGATTCGCAACTGACAGAGTCTCCCTCATATTGTATTTATTTTCATGTTAAATTCCTTGTCCAATTTGTATTTCGGACAAGCTTTGTAGTATTTGTGAAATTCTTAGAATTTGATCATGCACTTGTGACACCGGGTTCTGGGATGTGTATGGGATGTACTTTATAAAAATGGAATATTAAACTGTCGTATTTACTTAACGGATTTTCCTTAGTTATTACGTAATAAGTTAAAGGTAATGATTTCCAAAAAAATGTTTAAACGGGATTTTATTTCAAATAATTAATGATTGACTTGCCTGACAATGTTGTCCGGCGCCATCACGACCTTAATAGATTTTGGGTCGTGACAATGTGGTATCAGAGCACTAGGATCCTTTAGGTCTCACGAGTCATGAGCAAGTCTAGTAGAGTCTTGCGGATCGGTACAGAGACGTCTGTACTTATCTTCGAGAGGCTACAGGGCTGTTAGGAGTACTTGCCTTCTTGATTCCTCATCGTGCAATTTGATTCCTTTAAGGCTTATGCCTATGGTTTTTCCTACTCAATCTTACGCGTCGCGAAGCGCTTGCTATGAATTAGGAATTTGAGGACTTGAAATGGTGCTACGGATTGGGTGCGTGATGTTTTCCATGCGTAATTGGTTGGGGCTGTTGTTGTTGTTGCCCTGCAGAAGGATAATATATTATTTCAGCTCAGTAGCTATGTTGCTGAGAGCCTTGAGGCTATGCTCAGGTAGTGATGATGCTTACGATTGGTTATCACGCGATTCGGATGTGATGGTAGGATTCTTGCCCATATGTAGAGGTAATGAATGACTTGAAGGGAGGTCTTCTCAGGGCGTGATTTTGAGATTTCAGCATTTTAGTTCCGGCGGAGGAAAGGCAATTGAACTATAAATGGTCAGGTTTTGGATTGATAAAGTAGTAAGACTTGGTGTTTTCAAGTGAGGTGGAATACTCACATGTGATGTGATATCGTCGTCATTGATCGAATGGAATGTGTTAAGTTTGTCGGTGCTATGGTTTCTTTCGTTGAATGGGGTTAGAGTACTGTGAAGAAGTATTGAAGAAGCGGGTGTCAGAGACCGTGGGGTGCGGTGTTCAGTACTGGATAAGTGTTGATAATGAAGGCAGCTCGAGATAGATGATCTCGGAGAGTTTGAAGTCGTGGAAAACTGCTGGATTAAGAACTATAGAGAATGATGTTGAATTGAGGCAACAATTGGGCAGCATACGATGAAGGAAGATATGTTAAAAGTGCTAGGCGGTGGTTTCCTTCCTAAAAGTCCAGGTGTAAGGAACGGAAGTCAGGTAATTGTTTAAAGAAATGAGTTTAACAAGTGGGAGAGTGGCAGCGTAGCACAGGAGTTCAGTGGTAAGACAACTGCCTATCTTGAGGGAAAGTTTGAGAGTTTTAGTGGATGGTGATTGGGTTCACGTGCTAAAATTGAAATGTGGTTATTTCGGCGGAAGGTTGGATACAACAGGGAGGAGTTGTTAGGAATGAAGAAGGACAAAATATGGCGGTGAATTTGAAGATGTTGTAGCGCATTTAGTAGATGTCCATGAGGAGCGGACGGACTGGTAAAGTTGGTGAATGAGAGAAGGCTTAGGATGAGATATTGATGTTGTAGAGGGTGTGCAGTACGACATCGTTGGAAGGTGTCAATTGGTGATTTCCAAAGGTGGGTTATCTTCTGTGAGTAGGTTAGCGATTGTGTGGTTGGCAAGTCTCTGTGAGGAATTCTAGTGGCTATTCGGTAGGAGGCAGAATGTGTGAATGATGCTAGAGAATTTGAGTATTTAGGGAGTGCTAACAGGGGAATTCAGAAGAATTGGGCGGATTGGTTGAGCAGAATCATGTTAATAAAGGAGAAAGGATCTCAACAGGGTCTATAGTGGTGCAAGGAGTAGCTTGGGGCTAAGTGAGAGAGTCCCACCGCCTGCAATTAGGCTGCAAGATTATCTTCTCATGGGGGTTCCAAATTGTCGGCATATTGGCAAGTTATTACAGCTAAGGAATAAAGTGGTAATTGAGCATGGGATTTGATAAATATCTGCAAAAGTTGGTCTTATTGGACCAGGGTTAGGTTTTGGGAGATTCAGAATTTATGCTTAAGGCATAGGCGAGTTGTTAGGGTAGTGACTCAGTCACATGCTTCATTGAGAAGGTGTGCATGTGCTATAAGAGCCTTGGAGATGATTTTATTCGGGGCCAGTCAGAGTGGGTGACTCTTGATAGCGGTCCTAATGAATTCGAAGGCTAAGAACGCGGTGTTTAAGGGTTTCAGGCAGCAGTATGATTAAGAATCGAGCTTGTGCAGCATAATTTATGAGAAACAAAAAATGATTAGAGTGTTCTATGTTATTTTCAGCGTGCAGAATAGTATTGGAGGAGTGAGAGAAATAAACTTCAAATTGTAGAAAGGTTATCAGGAGGGTATGAGACGGTTTACGAGATTGAGACAACATGGTCTCGTGAATCAAGGCCACTCGGGATGCGTGAGGGTTGAGTTTGTTATGTGTCGAATGGGGTTGCTATTATTCTGAGGCAATTAGGGATGCTTAGGAGAAGATAGATTGGTTAGCCATGGTTGAAATGGCACATGTACGGCAGTGATCAGTTCCTTCAATATGATTAAGTTATGCATGTGGTTTGTGCCGGTGTGTGTGTGGCTTGTCGGCCGCCGTAATGGATTTATTTGGAAGCATTCAATTATTACGGCATGTCAGGTGTAGGCAGATCCCGGAAGGATTATGGTGGCATAGACTACTACTTAAGGATTTGCATGTATTGTGATTGTGAGAATTCACTCGTCTGTTGTGATGATTCTCTAGAGTTGAGGTAAGTAGAAGGCTTCTATGTGATGAAGTGTTCACCCTATAAGTGGTTCAGGAGTTATGATGGAATTCTTGCGCTATCTTATATTGGCATGTTAGGTGCGGTAAACAGCATGTAATTTGGAGTAAGAATCGAGATTGTAGTTCGGTGTTAACAAGGATGTCATGAGCTCGAATGAGCAAGGAAACTGGTGTTGTCTTCAGTGTCACCTGAGATCGGTGTTTAGTGAAAGAGGCCTTGTATCCTAGTTATCGGTTCTTGATTGGTTTTACAGCGTTAGCATGGTCAGTGGTATGAACGTGCAAGATTGTTACCTGGTGTGGAAGGTCGTGAGAGCGTGACCACGGGAAGATTATATAAGTGTGACCTATAGTCACCTGATTGATTGAAGATTTAGACCAAGTATAAGGAAGTGCAACATTGCTTATTTGAGAATTTATTCATGGAAGGGGTTTGGTTCAGTTGGTTGTGGATTGTGGGGTGTTTGTCCAGTCTATGACGGTTGCTCTTGGGTGTTATGAGAAAAAGGGTGTATATAGCCTAGTTCGGTGCGAGCAGAATCGGCTTGGGAGTTGTGAAATGGCTTGATAAATTTTCAATGTGCTGAGTTTCTGCGTAGTAATGATGTTATGTGAGCAGGAGAGCTCTTGAGATTCAGAGTATATATATATATATATATATATATATATATATATATCACACCTCAGTTGTGCTTAAGTTTTGTAGCATATGGCTCTATCAGTCTCCTCAAGATGGTATTATGCACTTAGCGTGCTTGTGACCGATATTCAGTAATTTGTAATAATGAGCAATCCAGCTTGGTGTGTATCTCCTTATATGAATTTTATGATGGGATCGGGTGGCACGCCGCCACAGGTATGTTATTTGAATCAGGTTGAACGCCGCATCAGTGGGATGTTGAGGTTCCTATAATTATTTTTCTTGTGTTTTACTCCCTATTTTATAAGGAAAGTTCATATTAGTTGCGTGAGTCGAGTAGTCCCTTCCTGAGTCATTTCCTTATGTATCATGTTCGAGTTGTGGCCTATTGGAGCATTGTGGCATCGTGTGAGACTGATGGTCATGTCTGGAAGTGATTTGTTGACTGAGCAGTTCATACCGGGTGAGACGAGATTATTGCATCAGGGATCAGTGCGATAAGATTATGTGAAATACATTAAAGGACAGTTACCCTTATTGGTTCGTAATGAGATGATGGTCTTAGTCAAGAGGAAGGATTCAATGTTTGGTTAACTCTGCAATTGGTTAGAAATTTCTACACATCTCCTCCGTTGTGGTGGTATCACCAGCATTATGGCAGGATGTATATATATCATAAGGTTCATTGGGAGCATCAGATTCATGGAATTTTGGCTATTAAGGTTCAGGGAGTGTCATTGTGGTTAGATGATGAAATATGCGGTGCATTGTGCTAATTCAGAAAAGGTATGCAGTCATGTTCTGGTATATCATGTGGTAGTTGATACGGTGTTTATATATTGGAACTAGGCCTGGCAGAGAAATTTCAGGTGTTGGAACTGGGTTCTGAGCTTATTATATGGATAAAATAGAATATCTTCAGATTTGATCAAGTTAATGTGCTCAACTGGGTTGTGGTGGCACCGGCATGTTCTCGAGGTGTTAAACAGTGATTTCAGATAACTCCAGGGCAGTTCCTAGCACGTTTGAGGACGAATGTCTGTTTAAGTGGGGGAGAATGTAACGACTCGACCAGTCGTTTTGAGCTCTAGAGCATCGTTCAGCGGTTTGGGGCCATGAGCAGCTTCATTTCAGGTATTATGACTTGTACGCATGGTCGGAATTGAAATTCGGGAGCTTCATTTGGAAAGAAAATTCTCATTTCGGAAGTCTTAAGTTGGAAGAATCAACTAAGATAAGAATTTTGAGTAAAAACCTCTGAATCAGGATTTGAAGGTTCCAGCAGGTTCGTATGATGATTTCGGACTTGGGCGTATGTTCTGATCGAGAGTTGGATAACCAGGGAGCATTTTGGCGCATATTATGGAAGATAGAATTTTAGAAGAATTTCATAAATTTGAGTTGGAAGGCATTTCAGTGAGATTGATGTCCGTTTGGGAATCCGAGCCCGAGAATAGCTTCGTATGGTGATTCTGGAGTTGGGAGCGCGATTGGAAGTGAATTCGGATGTCCGTAGGTCATTTTGAAGTCATTTGGCTAAATATAGGAATTTGAAGGTTTTTGAGAAATCCGACCGAAAGTGAAAATTTTGATATCGGGGTCGGAATGCGATTCCAGAAGTTGGAGCAGATCCATAATGTCGAATATGACTTGTGTGCAAAATTTGGGGTCAATCGGACGTAATTTCATAGATTTCGACATCAGATGTGGAAGTTTAAAATTTCAAAGTTTATAAAGCTTGAATTGAGGTGAGATTCATGATTTCGACGTTGTTTGATGTGATTTGAGGCCTCGACTAAGTCCGTGATACGTTTTCAGACTTGTTGGCACGTTAGGACGGGGTCTCGAGGGGCTCGGGTGAGTTTCGGGGTGGTTTCGGACCATTTCTAGGCATTTATAGCTGCTGGTTTTTTATTACAGCAGTGTGCTACGCGATCGCGGTGAATTGATCGCGATCGCGATGAGTAAAATGAGAGAAATGGGCCAGTGAATCGCGATCGCGTAAAGCCTTTCGCGATCGCGTAGAGGAAATGTTCTGCTGCACTGACTCGACTTCGGGGGATCATATCTCACAATATATAAGGAATTTTGAGATAGTGTAAAACCTATAGTTGTAGAACTTTGTGTCTAGTTTCTATAAAATTAAACCATTTAGCATTTGAATTTGTGTACAAATAGATATGGCTCTTACACTACAGGGTGTCCGGGAAGATAAAGAAGAAATTTGTGTTGCACAAGGCTGACTTTGGAAGCTTATATCTATAAATATATAACCCATTCGGAGATGAACAAAACACTAAAGTTGTGTATCTTGGAGTCTAGTTTTCAGAACATTAAACCATTTGTTATTTGGAGTTTTGTGCAAAACGTTATGACAATTCTACTAGAGGCTATCCGGAAGAGCTGGGCATTTGTTCTTCGCGATCGCGAAGCTTTCTCCGTGATCGCGTAGAGCAAATTTTGGGCTGGAAATTTTTGTACTTCGCGATCGCGAAGAATTTTCCGCGCTTGCGATGAGTAAATACCTGTGCAGAAGTTATATATCGAGGTTTCGGCCATTTTTAGCATATTTGGAGCTATGGAGCTCGGATTGAAGCGATTTTTGAGGTGATTTTCACCATATGAAATGTGGTAATTGTTTTCTTCACAATTTTGAGTTAAATACATGTGTATATATGGATTAGAACATGGAAATTATTTGAAATTGTGGATTTTTGATTGAAGACCTAGAGATTGGTATTTTGGATTTTGACCACGAAATTGAGCATGAAATAAAGAGTAAATTATATATTTGAGCTAGTAAAGTCATGGGCAATCATTATCTTCGATAAATTAAGGAATCCGGGCACGTGGGTCTGAGGGAAAATTGGTCAACTTTTTGAGAGGAGTTGGGAATTTATATAATTTGAATTGTTAACAAGTATTAGAGTATAATTTCATTAGTTTGCCGTTATTTGGTAGTTTTGGGGCGTTGTGCATCCATTGGAGTCGTCGGAAGAGCTTGGAAGCCGGTTATGGAATTTCGGGGTGAGGTAAGTCTCCTTTCTAACTTTGTGAGGGGGAATTTTCCCCCTACGTGAACTAATTAAAAATGTGCTACTATCTGCGGGTGCTACGTATGCACGAGGTGGCGGGAGTCCGTGCGTAGATACTATTATGCCATGTCCGGGTAGTCTAGGACCCACTAGCATGCCTTACGTGTTGTACATGTGATCCTGCCGATAATATTAGACTGTTAATGCTATTGAATCGGTAAATTATTTCCTAAGAAGACTAGAGTGTACCTCTCTTAATCATTTAGAAAGAGAATTGATTCCTACGTGGATAATTGTATTCCTGATAAGGTTATNAGCCGTATTATTATTATGTTGATCGCGTCGCATGACCGATTCGCGAGCGGGGAAAATAGATGCATCTATGGTTTCAGCCGTTCGACCCTCGGCAGTGCACAATTTATTATTGTTGGTCCGCGCCGTTCGACCCTCGGCATTGCTTGCGCATGATATTTACTGCATATTTGCTGTGATTTTGCCTGATTACTGGCCTGGAAATTTTAAGTTGTCAACTGAAATGACAGAGATTTAAAGTTATTAAAATTTTGGAAGAAGTTGTTCTTTCCCGTTGATTATTTGTTATTTGATTAAATCATCCATGTTTGATTATTTGTTATTGAAATGATAAAGAGTTAAATTGTTAAATTTAGAAGGGTTGATATTATTTATTCATGATTTTAAATAAATTGCCTATGACAATCATGCTTAGTGTCTCACTTGATTATACTAAATTGACCTTTAGCAAGTGTCAAATCGACCCCTCGTCACTACCTATCTGAGGTTAGGCGGGATACTTACTGAGTACACGTTATTTTCGTACTCATGCTACACTTGATGTGCATTTTTATTGCACAAGTACTTTCATTGTGATGTGGCTGGTATGGAGACTTAGGTGAGCTGCATCATCCGGAGGCGATTCGCAGCTGACAGAGTCTCCCTCATATTGTGTTTATTTTTATTTTAAATTCTTTGTCCAATTTGTATTTCGGACAAGCTTTGTAGTATTTGTGAAATTCTTAGAATTTGCTCATGCACTTGTGACACCGGGTTTTGGGATGTGTATGGGGATGTACTGTATAAAAATAGAATATTAGACTGTCGTATTTACTTAACGGATTTTATTTAGTTATTACGTAATAAGTTAAAGGTAATGATTTCCAAAAAAATGTTAAAACGAGAATTTATTTCAACTAATTAATGATTGGCTTGCCTGACGATGGTTTCCGGTGCCATCACGACCTTAATAGATCTTGGGTCATGATAGTACCGTCAACAGATCCGGTGAGCCCCACTTCCTCTCGGGGCCGTGTGTAGTCTATATCATCTCTTTTGTATATTTTGTGTCTTATAAGGTATAGCCGGGGCCTTTTTGACGATAAGTTTTGTGTAAACTCCTAGTATTCTTAGAGGATTCGGAGACACTGTGTGGGTTGTATATACTTATTTTGTGTAGTAGTTGTAACTATTCGTAATCGTGGTCCCGTGTTGGAAATATTGTGCTTAGTTTGTATATTTTGGGATTATCAAATGTTAAAACTTAAAAGAGGAAAATGGACTTATGTTGTAAATTCACACTTTGATTCCATTTGCTATTTCATTTAAAAATTTGTATACTATAAACACGAGGTGATGCGTTGGGTAGGAAAGGCAATCCAGGTCCACTTGACCGGGATCATCCGGTTAGGCGCCGGTCTCGTCCCTCGATTTTGGGCCGTGACAATTAAAAGATCAAATTCATCTACCCTGGTGCAAATTATCTCAGTAAAACAGAGGCAGACACAAAACCAACCCCTAACTCATTTTTGTGGACCTTAACAACAAAAAATTCATAGTCTAAGCAAAAAGATAGAAACCAGGTTCTACTGATCACATACCAACAAACAGATTAACACAGAAAATAGAAAGCAACAGATTAACACAGCAGATAGTAGACAAAGATTCAAATCTGAAAATCCCATTAAGAATGAATTTGTTACATACCTTTTCAAAGAGAAAATGACAAAAGAGATCTGGACAAAATAAAGGTCCAGGGAGAAGATGAAAAATCAGCGGAGAAGGAGGACAGACCACAACAATAAACAAGCAATTCAACAGCAACCAAAAACCAAGAAACAGGACCCAATAACACCAACAGAAATCCAGGAATCTGAGTATGAATACTTGAGTTTTTTTATTTTTTATTTTATGAAATCAGAAAACCAAAGAAGAACTAAGAGCTGAGAATCAAACACTAGAACGTTGATGAACTCTTGAAAAAAATCAAATCTTGTCACTAATATTTTTGGAAATTTTTCATTTATGAATGGAAAAACTATTCTGATTTTTGTGTTTTCAGATGTTTCAGCAGCTAAATGAGTGTAAAAGAGATAAAAAGAATGTAAAAGCAGGTAAAAGGAAGGTATTTCGGTCTAGGAAGCTATTTTTTCGTCCCTATTTCAGAGAATGAGAATCCCTTATATAGAGCAGACCCTTCCTTCATTTCTCATGTGTCATTTCCCTGAAATTAAGGGATAAGGGAATCTTTTCTAACAACTTTTCTTCCAGCTGGCCTAATCTAGAATGTTCTGATATTTTTTAACCTTTTTCTCAGAAAATTTACCTAATATCTTTACATTATTACACATGACCCCCTTCTAGAAGGTTCTCAACTCTAAGCTTCTAATTAGTTTTTGGTCCTTTTAGTTTTTGTTGTTACTTTTTAGTACATAGGGTTTAGGTTAGTTAGTTAAGGGTTAATTGATTAGGTTCCTAGAGTTGGTTTCCAACCATACTCATTAGTTACCTAGGTTTAGGTTAATTTGATTATTAGGTGTTAACTCTAGTTTAATAGCTTGTTAATTAATTTAGGTCAATCAGTTTAGTTCCTTAGACTTAGGTTAATTGATTGACTTCAGTTAATTAAACCTAACTAACTTTGACTAAAAATCAGAGACTTAGTTAATTATTAAACCTAAGTATTTTTTAGAACTTTTGTCACCTTGACTGATTCATGGCTATTCACTGGTTCAGAATCAAGTACTAGCCTAATTAATCGACTAACCTAATTTAACATACTCAAGTGGACTACTTAAGCAATTAATAAATACAGATACTCATGCCTAAGGAAAAACAGTAAATTCTAACAAGCTAACATGATCATTAACCTGAACAAAACAAACATGATATATTGACAAAATATTTAATCAATAGACAGGGGATCAAAGAAACAGTGACAAACCTAAAACTGAGGAAAACGACTATTAAAATCCTAATTACTAATCAACGGGAATCGAATCATTAAACATGAGATATAGTCAAGCATAAATCAGATAAAAAAAACAAACATCAAAGAAGAGAAAAAAAAATCTTAACCAACAGTATGAATCAACTATTTAACCACAATAAAACGTATTCATGATTTTAATTTAAAAGAAACAAAAATAGATAACAAGGGAGGGGGAAGATTCCCGTTTGAAGGGTTTTGGCTGGAAAATTTGAGATGCCGGACTTTGATGAACTCAAAGGTGATTTCGACTAGATTGAATCGACGGCTATTGTTACGAGCCACGACTAATATGAGTCTAAATCACAGATCCGACGAAAACTTGAACTTTTAAAAGGTATTAGGGTTTTATGGATTTCAGATCTGAAATTGCTCGATTTCGGATGCGTTTTTGGAGAAACTGACTGTGGGATGTGGTTGAGAATGGAGAGAAGGTTGTCTGGTGAAGATTTGGGCTTGATTAGTAGAGGAATGGCGGAGCTATGGCGGTATGACGGTAGAGTCCGGTGAGGTTAGAGAGACGGGTCTTTGGGGGTAGGGTGTTAGACTTTGAGTTGAATGGGGGTAAGGGGTAAGGTTTGGACATATTTGTATTAAATGGGTGATGAGTTCGGGACCGTTGGGATCAAAATGTTCCAACAACTGATGTTAAAGGGGTGTTGAAACGATGTCGTTTCAAGCAGTCAAGGGCTGACCGGGTTTAAGGCTAATTGGGCTGGGTATTGTGGGTAGTGTAGAGATGGCATTAGGCTTAGGTACATTGGCCCAGGTCCGATTCTCATAGTTTTTAAGTCTTTGGAAACTTAGGTTAAACTAATTAAATTAATTTAAATAATTCTAATTAATCATAATTATTTTAAACCTAATTTTATCTAATTATGACTTAATTAATGAATTAATGAAAGTTAAACTATCAAATAACATTCCTAATTATTTAGAAAGCAATTTTTGTAATTTTTCCTAATAAAAATGATTGAATTAGACAACTAAGTATTAAATTGATCCAAAACCTAATTATGCAATTTAAAATATATTTTTCTTTATTTATCGTTTTATAAATTTTTAAAAGATGGATTATGACCATGCGATGCAAATAATTCATAATAAACACTGAAATTCAACAAAAAATCTATAAAATTAATTAATTTATCAAATTTTGTAGGAGTATTTAGTAGGTGAAAAATTACATGCTCACAACTGCCCCTCTTTGCTCGAAAACACGAAGAGTTTTCGGGCAAAGACAAAAGTGAGTAGTTATGAACAATTTTTACCCGTTCAGACACTCCATGCGAAGAGCTTTTGAAAATTTTGATTGAACCCTGCTTCAAAGGTTGCCTACATATCCTTGGCTATAAAGGAATCAAGTCAGTGTAGTTCTGGAAGATTTGATAGCTGGGACTATCAGGTAACTGTGGTTTCACTGCGGTTGCTGCTGTTACTGCTGCTGATCTCCTTATTACACCAAAGTAACAAAACGAAAGACTAACTAAACCTATCAACTGCTAGTTACAAGATTCCTATTTAAGACTTGGTCTTGAGTGTTGATCTTTTGCAATGCTTGTTAACTGCAGGTGCTGGTTTCGTCTTATCGCTCCTCGGATCAAGGCAGGATATACCGAACGGATGACTTCAATCTCGTCCTGAATAGTCCATATCTTCCCCGTTTCTTCACTTCGGATTCAATTTTCTCTTTTCTCTTTTTGTTTTATTATTCTGGATCGAAACTTCTTCTTTTGGTTGTCTCGAGTCCAATGTCCTAAAAATGTAATCTGCACAAAAATAAAAAACAAACTAACGAAATTTTTTGCCCCAGTTTTTACTAGGAAAATTTCGTGAGTTATTGTAAGGAAATCTACACTACTTTATTATTGAAAGCGATGAAAAGCCGGGAACAGTGCGCCTGGAGTTATGTCAGACTAGGGAGTAGATACCCTATGTCTAAAAGTAAGATCAACTAGGGGTTGGAGACCCTATGTTGAAAAATAAAATCAACTAGGGATTGTATACCCTATGTTGGAAAAGAAATCATCAACTAGGGATTGTATACCCTATGTTGGAAAAGAAATCATCAACTAGCGATTGTATACCCTATGTTGGAAAAGAAATCATCAACTAGGGATTGTATACCCTATGTTGGAAAAGAAATCATCAACTAGGGGTTGTATACCCTGTGTTGGAAAAGAAATCATCAACTAGGGGTTGTATACCCAATGTTGGAAAAGAAATCATCATCTGGGGATTGTATACCCTATGTTGGCATCAACAAGGGAGTGTATACCCTATGTTGGAAAAGAAATCATCAACTAGGGATTGTATATCCTATGTCGGAAAAGAAATCATTAATTAGAGATTGTAAACCCTATGTCAGAAAAGAAATCATCAACTAGGGATTGTATACCCTATGTCGGAAAAGAAATCATCAACTAGGGATTGTATACCCTATGTCGGAAAAGAAATCATCAACTAGGGATTGTATACCCTATCTTGGAAAAGAAATCATCAACTAGGGATTGTATACCCTCTGTCGGAAAAGGTGCAGCTAGGGTTTGGAAACCCTATACCACTTCAAGTTTGGGCTGTTTTCAACATTGTTTCTTCTTTTCTTTTCTTTTCTTTTATTTTTGAGTAAATGGGGGAAAGGATTTTTGGAAAAAACTTCCCTTTTGAAGTTGTTGCTGCAAAGCTGCTTCTAGCTCTTGCGCCTTTTCTTTTGGTTACACTTGCATTTGCGAGGTTGCTTTGAGTTACACCTGTTTCCTTCAAACAAAGAACAATTTGTTAGTTTGAAACGGTGGTTGGTTTTGCGGCCTTGATTTTCAACAACTTGATCTCCGGTCTTGTGACGAAGATCTCGACCACTTTCTTGCTCACTGGGGATTGGGTTTCATCTCTAATCCCAGGGATCCTGGCTTTCCAGATTTTAACATGGCGCTCGATCACGTGGGACCCAACATTTGACTTTATTTTGCCTTTATAGGCCTTCCACTTGCTTTTCTTTTGGATTTCCAGAGTATCGAGGAAGTTTTGGTCCCTCTTAAATTTTGCTGCAACGGTTAGTCTCGTGGGACTTAACCTTCTCCAACTTTATTTCGCCTTTATCGGCCTTTCATTCCTGATTTTTCCTCCAACTTTAACTTTGAAGCATTTGGAGTGCTTCGGCTTTTCAAACTTTGCCGAGAGGGTTGGCCGCGTGGGACTCAATCTTTCACTTCAATTGCCTTTACATGCATTTTAATTTGGTTCTCTCCTTTCCAGAGTTTTGCGTTTAAAGCATCGGTCGTTACGGCCAGTCGGGATGGACTCGATACCCCTGATAAGGCTTGGTGCCCTTTGCATGTTGGTTCGCGTCAAGACTCTCTCATTTTTAGTTTCTCTATTCACAGTCGCCTTATGGTGACCGTGTGGGTTTTCACCGATGAGACTCTCTCATTTTAATTTCTTTTTCTACCATCTCCTTATGGTGTCCGTGTGGATTTTCACCGATAAGACTCTCTCATTTTTAATTTCTCTCATTGCTTGTATCAGATCCAAATAGATGTATCCTCCCATTTTAGCTTTTCTTCGCCTATTAATCGGAAGGACTTGAACAGGATTTGGGGTAAAAGGAATTTGTATCGAATTACGATTTTGGAACTTTTCACGCGAATCATTGCCAAATTTTAACACTTGCCCCAACTTAAACTCTTGGGGAATGTGGATTTTTATTTTGGTGTGACTGAACCCCAGGAAGAGGCTGCCTACGTATCATTCCGGAATCAAGTCAAACGTAGTTCAGGGAGTTTTGTTTTTGTTTTTGCTTTTTGTTTTGACTTTTCTTTTGTTTTTTCATCATCATTTTTCTTTTTCTTTTTTTGTTTTGTTTTTTATCAACACTTCAAGTTCCAAAGAGGGTAATCAAGGAAGAGTAACCAACTCAAAGGGTTTACAAAAGTGGTAGTGTTTGGGATAACGTGAATGAAAGCCTTCGTCATTTCGATCATGAGTATCATCACGAAAAAGTCAAACATAATACCTTTTGACCGCATCTGCATTGACAGCCGTTTCGGGGTCATTTCCTTCGACGTCCCCCAAGTACAATGCTCCTTTTGGTAGCAATTTTCTTATGATGTATGGAACTTTCCAATTCGGGGCTAATTTTTTTTCGCTTCTTCATGGTGCGGGAGGATACGTCTTAGGAAAAGGTGCCCCACTTCGAAATTCCTGGGCTGTACCTTCTTGTTATAGGCGTGGCCATTCTTTGTTGGTACAACTACCCGTGGCAAACTGCGACCATTCTTTTCTCATCAGTCAGAGTTAACTGTTCTAACCTGGTTTTAACCCATTCATCATCCTCACTTTTAGCTTCGACAATGATCCTAAGGGAGGGAATTTTGACTTTCGCAGGGATCACGGCTTCAATGCCATAAACCAATAGATAAGGCGTAGCCCCAACTGACGTGTGCATGGTTGTGCGATATCCCAATAATGCAAAAGGCAACTTCTCATGCCACTGTCTAGAACTTCGGATCATTTTTCTTAGGATTTTCTTGATATTCTTATTGGCTGCTTCAACAACACCATTGGCTTTGGGTCGATAAAGGGTGGAATTATGGTGTGTGATTTGAAACTGTTCACATACCTCCCTCATCAAGTGGCTGTTCAGATTTGCAGCGTTATCGGTAATGATAGTTTTTGGAATACCGAAATGACAGATAATGTTTGAATACATGAAGTCCACCACTGCTTTCTTAGTGACGACTTTGAAAGTGACTGCCTCGACCCACTTTGTGAAATAATCGATGGCAACCAAAAAAAATATGTGTCCATTTGAAGCTTTTGGCTCGATTGGCCCAATGACATCCATTCCCCAGGCAACGAAGGGCCAAGGTGCTGACATGGGATGCAATTCTGAGGGTGGTTCATGAATCAAGTCACCATGTATTTGACACTGATGGAATTTTCGGACAAAACTGAAACAATCCTTTTCCATGGTCATCTAGTAATATCCTGCTCGCAGAATTTTCTTTGCGAGGACGTACCTGTTCATGTGAGGGCCGCATATTCCTAAATGTACTTCGTTCATAATCTTTTTAGCTTCTTTTGCATCCACACACCTTAACAAATTCATATCTGGAGTCCTTTTGTACAACACTTCTTCGCTTAAGAAGAAACTGTTGGCTAGCCTTCTGATGGTTCTCTTTTGATCCCCATTTGTCTGTTCCGGGTATTCTTTTGTTTTCAAGAATCTTTTGATATCGTGATACCATGGTTGGACATCGGGCTCTATTTCGACCGTGTTACAATAACCATGTCTTTCTTTGATTTGAATTTCCAACGGGTCAATGTGGACATTACCCGGATATGGCAGCATTGCAGCTAGGGTAGCCAGTGCATCGGCTAACTCATTATGGCATCGAGGAATATATCTGAACTCGACGACTTTGAATCGTTTGCTAAGATCTTCCACATGTTGTCTGTATGGAACGAGCTTAACATCTCGAGTTTCCCACTCTCACTGAGCATGCTTGATGATCAAATCAGAATCTCCCATGGTCAATAACTCTTCCACATCCATATCAATGGCCAAGTTCATGCCCATTATACAAGCTTCATATTCGGCAGTATTGTTTGTACAGAAGAACCGGAGACGTGCCGTGGCTGGATAGTGTTTTCCCATGGGAGAAATCAAGATTTCCCCAATCCCTACACCTTTTGCATTGACTGCTCCATCGAAGAACATTTTCCAGGTATTAATGTCTTCTGAGATTAATTCGACTGAATTTACTTCCTCATCCGGGAAACAAGTGCTTAAAGGTTGGTATTCATCATCAACGGGGTTCTCAACCAAATGATCGGCCAAGGCTTAAGCTTTCATGGTTGTGCGGGTGATATAGACAATGTCGAACTCCGTGAGCAGTATTTGCCATTTTGCTAGTCTTCCTGTGGGCATTGGTTTTTGGAATATATATTTTAGAGGATCCAACCTGGTTATGAGATACGTGGTATAAGCCAGCAAATAATGTCTGAGCTTTTGAGCAACCCAAGTTAGGGCGCAACAATTTCTCTCCAGCAGAGTGTATTTGGCTTCATAGCCAGTCAATTTCTTGTTCAAATAATAGATGGCTTTCTCTTTCTTTCCGGTAACATCATGTTGCCCAAGGACACAACCAAAAGAATTTTCCACGACTGTTAGGTACAGGAACAGAGGTCTTCCTGGTTCAGGCGGGACCAGCACTGGCAGATTTGACAAATATTCCTTGATTTTGTCGAAGGCTTCTTGGCATTCTTCTATCTATTTGATCGCTGCATCTTTCTTTAATAGCTTGAATATCGGCTCACATGTGGTTGTAAGCTGTGCAATAAACCGACTGATGTAGTTCAACCTTCCTAACAAGCTCATGACCTCTTTCTTAGTCTTTGGAGGTGGCAGATCTCGGATGGACTTTATCTTCGTCGGATCTAACTCAGTGCCCCTGCGCCTAACTATAAACCCCAAGAGTTTCCCGGAAGGAACACCAAATGCACATTTAGCAGGGTTCAATTTCAAATCATATTTGCGTAGCCGCTCAAAGAATTTTCTCAAGTCTCGGACATGGTCCTCCTGTGTTCTAGATTTAATAATGACATCATCAACGTACACCTCAATTTCTTGGTGCATCATTTCATGGAAAAGCGCCATCATGGCTCTCATATAGGTTGCCCCGGTGTTTTTCAAATCGAACGGCATAACCCTGTAATAATAAGTCCCTCATGGTGTAGTGAAAGCTGTCTTTTCTGCATCTTCCTCATCCATTAGGACTTGGTGATAACCGACATAACAATCCACAAACAAATGTACCTCATGTTTGGCACAATTGTCGACAAGGATATGGATGTTTAGTAGCGGGAAATTGTCTTTGGGACTTGCTTTGTTCAAATCCCGGTAATCAACACATACTCGGAGCTTCCCGTCCATTTTTGGTACTGGGACTACGTTGGCTAGCCATGTGGTGTATCTGACTACTCAGATTACACCGACTTTTAATTGTTTGGTGACTTCTTCTTTAATTTTGTCACTGATATCTGTTTTGAATTTTCTTTGCTTTTGTTGGACGGGCGGGCAATCGGGATGAGTTGGCAACTTGTGTACCACTAAATCAACACTTAGTCTGGGCATATCATCATAGGACCAAGCGAACACATCTTTGAATTCGAACTGAAGTTGAATCAATGCGTTCTAGTTTTCTAATCCGTGTGAATGCTTATCATGGTTTCTTGGACCTCTTCTGGATTACCCAAATTAACCGGCTCAGTATTGTTTAGGTTTGGCTTAGGCTTATTCTCAAATTGTTCCAATTCTCTGTTTATTTCCCTAAAATCCTCTTCTTCATCATATTATGTTTCTTGATTCATTATTTCAATATTAGACAGTGTATTAAGATCAGAGCATGAAGTCCGCAAGCATGTCATGTTATTTAAGGCCACATTATTAGGACTAAAAATAAGAAAGATAACAAAATCAGAAAGAATAATAAACGATGAAATTTTGATTTCATTTCATTGAATTTGAAGATAACAGGTGTTTTTTCATCGGAATTTAAAGACAATAAAATTAAAAACACTTGAGTTACACCCTGAAATAACTCGAAGTGCAGAAAGGACAACAAAACATGAACCAAGATTCCTGTCTGATTAGGAAGGGAGTAGCTTTCCAGTTCTGCAGTTTGGTATTCAAACCCATGTATTGCACCTCGGCGGTGCTCAAGCCTTCTCCTGGCTGAACCATGTGAGCCTCATATAATATTTGTCTCATGGTTCCGCAGATTTCTTTAATTTCTTCGGTCGTAAAGGCCTCCTCTTCTTCTTCAACATACTGTGATTTGATGAAGGACTCAGTATGTGTGGGACTGGTTGAGGCAGGTCCCATCCATTGTTTTTACGTTCGTTGGCCCATTTCACATCATCATCTGTGGCCTGGAAACCGATGCCAATGAATTTTTCGATGGCAGGCAGAGTGATTGACGCATTAGATAAATAAGGTTGTGGGCACGTAACACCTTCCTCGTGCTGATCAACAAGCACAATCTCAAAGGCTTGGTAAACATTATGTTCGCTACCTTCTCTGGCCTCGAGGCAGTGGACGGAGGGATCCCTGTATATTGATTGTTCGTCCTCTCCGTGGAACACTATCTCCTGATTCTCATGTTCAAATTTTACCATATGGTGGAGAGTATATGGCACTGCCCCAACAGCGTGAATCCAAGGTCTTCCTAGCAGGAAGTTATAAGAGGTGTCCATATCCAAGATTTGGAAAGTATGTCAATTTCGCCAATGGTGTCCCTTTTGATACCGTCAAAGGCGCGAACACAAACGTTATTTGGCCTGATTCTCTCAATGCCGATTTCCATTCTTTGAAGCGTCGACAGGGGGCAAATATCTACCCCGGATCCTCCGTCAAGCATAACTCTCTTTGTAATATCCTTCACTTTTAACTATCAAGTTTAAGGCTTTGTTGTGAGCGGCCCCCTCAGGAGGTAGGTCATTTCTGCTGAAAGAAATTTTGTTCACTTCGAAGAAGCGCTTATCCATTCTCTCTATCTGCTCGACTGAGGTCTCAGCTGGTACATACACTTCATTCAGCATTTTTAGGAGTACTTTTTGATGCTCGTTTGAGCCCATCAACAAAGACAAAAGTGAAACTTGATCAGGGGTTTTCCTGAGTTCTTCAACTGTGGCATATTCAGACATTTTTGTTTTCTTGAAGAACTCTTCAGCTTCTTCGGCAGTGATAGGTTTTTAGAGGGAAATCGTTTATGCTTGGCTTTATTCAACTCCTCTGGGTTATGATATTTCCCAGTAGGTTTTGCTTCTCTGAATTCCCCTCTGACCTCTTTCGCTTTGTATGTTACCTGTGTTTGATCATAATTCCAGGGGACAATAGTTGTATTTTTTATCGGGATTTGCGATTGGCGGCTAATGATCAGAGGTTCATTCAGCTTAGGTAGGACGACCAGATTTTTCACAACATATGTCCCCTTCAGCACATACACTCCATGCGGCTTTGATCTCAGTTCTAATCTTCTGGGAGGGCTCAAGGCGAGTTGCCTGTTTCACGGAGCCCTCGGAACATAAAGGACAACTTCTTTAGCTGGTGCCGTCTCTTTCTTTTCTTCATGGGCCTTTTCTTTATCCTGGCCGGGGGGCTTTGTTTTCTTTTCTTCTTTAGCCTTTTCTGTATCCTGGCCGGGGGACATTGTTTTCTTTTCTATATCCACAATGGCAATGATGGCTTTCAGCGCCGGGTCAAATTCTTTGTCTTCACAAATCATTCCAATGATGGGCCTGCTATTGTAGGTTGGCAATGGATTGTTTGTGACATTGGGGACCTCCTCGTCCCTTAGCACCACTTTTTTCTGTTCAATCAGATTTTCTACTGCTCTCTTAAGAGTCCAGCAGTCTTTAGTATCGTGTCCCTCCGCTCCCGAGTGATAGGCACAAGTGGTTCCTCGTCTGTATGACGCCAATTATGGATTTTGCCGAATTGGAGGTACGGGCTGCAGAAGTCCCATCTGAATCAGCTTTGGCAACATGCTTGAGTATGACTCACCGATATGAGTGAAAGTAGGTCTCCTTGGTGGTTCACGAGGGTAGGTATTGTATGGATAGTTATTCTAAGGAGGCATGATTATATGTGGCTTGGTGAGGATGGTTATTTCTAGGAGGTGGAGCTCTATTTTGGTTGTACTGCTGTGGCCGGGGCTGCGGCTGAGCGTTCATAACTGCATAAGGGAAGGGAGACATGGCATAAGTTGATTTCTGATGAGGATAATAGTGTTGTGAAGCTCTGGGAAATGGGCCTGGATATTCTCGAGGTAGTCAAGAATTCCTAGGGCCTGAAGCCATCATGGCTCCCTCCTCTTTCTTCTTTCTGTTTCCCAGGCCTCCCGAGCCGCTTTGAATGTCTTGGGAGGTGGCTCTCAAATAAGATTGACTTAAAATACGACCTGTCTTCAAGCCATTTTCTACCATCTCGCCAATTTTAATGGCCTCCGCGAATGGCTTGCCCATGGCGGACATAATATTCTTGAAATAATCAGCCTCTTGGGACTGCAGGAAGATACTAATCATTTCAGTTTCCTCCATGGGAGGTTTTACTCGGGATGCCTGTTCCCGCCATTTAATGACATACTCCCGGAAGCTATCGGAAGCTTTCTTTTTTAGATTAGACAGAGAATTTCTGTCTGGGGCTACATCCACATTGTACTGAAATTGCCTTACGAAGTCTCGAGCCAAATCATCCTATATATGCCAATGGGAGATATCCTGATCAATGTACCACTCTGAGGCGATACCCGTAAGGCTTTCCCCGAAATAAGCCATCAGTAGCTCTTCCTTTGCTTCCTGCTTCTCTCAGTTGGTTGCAGTATCTCTTTAGGTGAGCGATCGGGTCTCCATGCCCGTCGTATTTTTCGAACTTTGGAGTTTTGAAACCCACATGTAGATGCACGTGAGGGAACATGCATAAATCAGCGTATGACACGCTCTTTTGGCCGCTTAGGCCCTGGATATTTTTCAAACTTTACTCGATGCTCTTCATGTTTCGGGTTATCTCATCCTGCTCAATGTTTTTCAAGATCTTTTCTAGATCCACAAGAGATTCAAGTTGTGGGTATTGCGGGTAAGAATTCGGAGTGATCCGGGTAGTATCCAGCTGGAATGGAGGAGCTTGGAAAGTAAAATTTGCTGGCTCAAAACTCTGTCATGCCAGTGTTGGCTGTGCCACACCGGTAGCTGGTGGCACAGTAAATACCACAGAGGGTAATCTATAAGATGGTGCCTGGGGGCGAACCTCAAAAGGCATTCCGGTATAATTTGAGGCCATGGTTGGGAACCCAAATGGAACAAATGGGTTTGTCATTAAAATTGGCACGTTGGTGGTCCCTCCGGTTCTGGGAATCAGTTCAGGGAAACCGGGGATGGAGTTAGGTGGCTCCCTTCCGTTGGACCAAGCGTCCCACATTTATAGCATACGACATTTCAGTCTTCTGTTTTCTTCGGCGACTGCCGATTCTTCTTGAGGGATAACTGAAGTGGGGCCATCCTCTGGTTCAACAATAGATAGGTAACTATCTTATATCATTCCGATACTTCCTTTGGATCTGGTGAAATAAGGATGTGTCGCCAGAATAACACCGCAAACCAACCACCTTAAAAGCAGTAACCTTTTAAGAGTAAACAACAAATTGGTTAGTGGGAGATATTAACACATAGGGAATCACACGTTGGGAAGCGATGCACCTAAGCAGTTAAACATTTTTTTCTAAAATGTTTGCAACAGCTGTGTATTTCATCCCGCCTTTAATATTCTCTCTCGTTTCTTTCTTTTTATTTGTTCTTTTATTCTTTTCTTTGAGGGCTATGATCGAATCCTATGTGGATTGCCTACGTATCATGGCGCCGCATGAATCAGATCATTACGTAGTTCACAGAACAAGTAAATGTAAACAAAGGGCAGTTTTCATTTCACTACTAAAGATAGTTCTTTTCATTACAAGTGATTTTTGGAAACATTAATAAACACGAAATAAAAGTACAGACTCTAGACATAAAACAAAACGACTTAAGATTTTTTTTTTTTTTTTTTGTTTTGGAAGCAATAAAAGTACAGACTCGAAAAACTAAACATCAATGATAAAGGAGAGCCTCAGGTTGTATTCTCGGGGCATGTGGTGCATTGGAGGGTCTCTATGCTGGTCCGTGTGCAATATCCCCCTGAAGCCGATCCAAGTCGTCCATTACTTGGTGGACGAAAGTGATCATGGTGGCAAAGAACATGGAAGTGGTCATACTCTCGCACTCGTGGCATTTCTGCACCACGTAGTCGGCTATTTCTTGGATTCTGTTCCATATGATCCCCTTCTCTTGAAGTAATCGCCCTATTTGATGTGCTCGGGACTCTAATACCTGGGTATTTGCATTGTTCTGCTGTTGTAATTCTTGCACCGTTCCCTCCAACTGGCCAATCTTTTCATAACAATGGTCCCTTTCCGTTCTGAAATCTTTGGTCTGTTGGACCATTTCGTTCCCCATGGCAAATAGTTTTTCTTTCAAGATGGCAATTTCTTTGCCATATTTTTTCCTTAATTGACGAGCTTCTTCTTCCGTTCCTTTTGGTGACTTCCTTTGGGCCTCTAACAGGTCTTTTTCAGCTTTGTTCAAATCGAAGGTATATTCATGAACTTTCAACCTCAGATTGTTAATGATTTTTTCATCTCGTTCACTCCTTACAGGCGTCTCGAGGGCTATTTTCAGACTCCGGACTTGGCACGAAGCGCCTCATTCTCTCGGGTCATTTGTTGTTTTTCACCCTCGACTACCTGTGCCTGCAACTGATTATCAAACTCCATATTTCTTAATTTCTCTTTCAAAGCATGGATAGTGGCTTGATATTCTCTTTCCTTTTTGCCCCAAGCTAGTATTTCTTGAATTTTATCATCAAAAAGCTTGCACATGAGGGCTCTTGGAAGGCCTTTCCGGCTCGGGTTCTGGTTCTTCAACAATGCAACTTTTTTTCTCAAACCATGCCGCATATCTCGGATCCACTTCCCCTCTAGAAAGATTGGGCACCTGGGTATCTTCTTTCAAGTATCGACACCCATTCCAACTTTGTTGAATTAAGGCTTCAGGTAAGGGGGCCTCGGGGTGTATCTCAATGACTTGGATGCTCAAATCCTCCTCTTCAGGTATCAATTGATAACGGCCCAATTCTCTCATAACTCTTTGGGGTGCATATGACTGGATACTTCTGAGACCCATCAACAGTAGATGATTCCTGGCAGCGGACATAAGTATGACTTCTCTGAGTGGGATCCATCCCAAAGTCCATTCTATTTTGTTTGCTCATAAAGACCTTAGATGATCAACCCAAGCCTCGACTCCTTCTGGAAAAGGGTAATCCTTCACTCTCTCTTCATAACCCTCGATGAAGTTGGATTTATCGGTACCATAGCTCATGAATTTTGGATGGTGACGAAGATTTTCAACCAACCACATCTGGAGAATGATATTGCAACCTTCAAAATATGTTTTTCCCGACTTGCATTCAGTCAAAGCCCGGAAAATGTCAGATAATATGAGTTGAGCCAGAGTATGATCTTTCTTTTCGGTCAAGACCTGGGCGATTTTGGCCACCCGAACGTCAATAGTCCCTTCGGCATTAAAAAAGACCATAACACCCAGAAATGATACGATGAAGGCAAACCGGCGATGGATTCTCCAATTATCCTTATCCTGTTTGTTAGTCAAGCCTTTTTCATGTATTTCAAATCCGTCTGAGAAACCGTATCTGGAATATAGGAAATAGAATAAACAACACCCATTGGATACTCAGCCTTTTCTGAGTTACAGCGGACGGAAAGGACCTCAAAGAACTGGCGCACCGACATAGGTCTTGGAAAGATGATTTGTTGATTTCTTAAGTCTCGACCAAAACTCGCATATCCGGCGACCTCTTCTAAGGTTGGAGTGAGCTCAAAATATGAGAAGCGGAACACGTTGTGGGCCGGATCCCAAAAGGTTACTAAAGCTTTAATCAAGTCATTTCGGGGTTTGATTTTCATAAGATCAACGAGAGATCCCAATTGTTCGCCGACCCATTCTTTGCCATCTTTATCTAAATCATGCCACCACATCTGGAGTTGTAGGGGAACCTCTTCTACGGTGTTCAACTAAGGAGTTTGGATAGTGTTCATTTTTCACCTGTGAGCAAACAGGGTTAGGATTACCTCTGATTTTGATACAAAAGACTCATTTTAATTTTTAAAAGACAAACTCTCCTAAAGTGGCTTATTTGACCAAAGTGGTCATTTTTGCAAAGAATGTCCCCTTCTTACTTTGAGCAAAGTTTTGAGGCCAAACCTGGTACTTTTGAAAAAAGTGACAGACAAATTCGTTCTTTAACCAAAACAACCCTTCGACAATGTAAATGTTCTAAGGCTTATTTTGGCAAGAACGGTGCAAGACTTTAACTGAAACTTGGTCGGTTTTATTTTGACTGACGGACATTTTTTTTTTGTTTTTTTTTCTTGAAAAGTGGGGTCGGCACCGATGAGTTTTGCCTACGTATTTGATATCCGATGAGAATCAGACCCACGTAGTTCGGTTAGTTTTGGCATAACTAAAGAAAAATGTTTTTGACTTATATTTTTTTTTTTGAAATTTTCTTCTCATTTTGGATCATTTACAACTATTTTGAAATTCTATTTCTCCCGATTTTCAATTATTTTGAAATCCTTCTTTTTTCGAAAAATTTTGACAGAGTTCCGAGGTATTTTTCATATATCAGGTTTTTTTAACACTGGTAAATTTCTATCTTTCCTCACTCTTGGTTTTTCTATTGTTTTTCTTTCTTTCTTTAGCCGGTCAGCAATAAACCAAAACAAATAATGCACATATAGCAAGTAGGATGCATCGGGATGGTCTTTTTGTTTCTGGTACACCTGTCCTAGACGGACCCAACCCCTGTGTTGAGTCCCCTAAGTCAAAATGCACATGATGCAGATAATCGTTCTTACTAGGGATCCGACATGAGGTTTTGTCATTCTAGGGTTAAACCTAGGGTTTTGTTCTAGACCTTGGCTACCCGAGCGGACAACTCGAGTCGGGGTGGGAGCGATGTACCGGTAGCACGAAAGGCTATCCGGCCTAGTGGCTAGTCCATCCCCGTATTTCATACTTGGTATGACCTCTAACAGAAAGGCGGGCCACGCGAACGTGTGCACCGATTTTAGAAGACTCATAAGGGAGGCGTAAGAAGGTAATTTATATACAGTTCAAATAAATATCAAAGCGGTAAAGAAATAACATTTAGTACATTGAGCGCACAAAACACAGTATTATCACAATTAATAAAGCCAAGTAAAATCACATTAACAAGCTCGAATTCTTGAACCCTAAACCAGAGATTTTGGGTTCTTATCCCCAGCAGAGTCGCCAGAGCTGTCACACCTCTTTTTTCACCGGGTAAGGGTAATAAGGAAGTTTTTCCACTTTAAGTGACATTATTCGATTTTGAGATTTATTTTAATTTTGTGAGCCGCCATCCGTATTTTTTACGGTGTTCCGGGACACCATTTCTTTATTAAAATCCCAAACCAAGGAATTTTGACTCTGTTTTAAATTGTCTGCGAACCAGAAATGCGGGTAAGGAATTCTGTTAACCTGGGAGAAGGTTTTAGGCACTCCCAAGTTCCGTGGTTCTAGCACGGTCTCTTAATGATTAAACTTGGTCTAAAATTTTTAATTACTTCGTTGTGTACCTATGTGCATTTTTATATTTTTACCGCTTTTATTATTCTTTTGTATTCAAAGAGTTCTTTTGAGACGGGTCACATATGCGTAAAACTCGTTGAGATTGAGATGTGTCAAAAATCATGTCACGCGGACGTGTACATAACTCTCGACACCGAATTTATTTAAAGAGATAAATAAAGTTGCGCAAGCGCGTCTTTTAGTTTTGTTGCAAAAAGAAACCGAAATCACGTCACGTGGGCGTGTACGTAATTTCAATAAATTTTTGGAAATCCGTTCCTAAAAGTATCTCTACGAGTGTTCATTTTAGTCTTTATTTGTGTTACATAAACGTGTACACAATTTGAGAAAATTGTTTATTTGATTTTATTCAAAGTTACGCGAATGTATACTTTGATGATTAATTTATTTTTCTAAGTCTAAAAGTATTCTTTATCTAACTAAGGAAGGAGTTTGAAATTCACTATGTCTACAATAAATTCTAAATTAAGTCATGAGATTTGGCTATGGCCGAATTTAGCCCGAATTAATCACTTTAGGCCATCCTAATTTTGGCTATTTGTAAAAGAGATAAAACTACACAATTCTATAAAGGAAACATGTCCACACACAAAGTTTTACAAGAGAATCCACTAAATTACTAACTTGCAAGTTACCTATTAAAAGAAAATTCGAATGAGCATATTTATCTATAGGGTTAACAGTTTTTTGCCAATTTCAAGTGGTCTAAATTCATGCTACTGATTCACAATTCATGCACATTGAGATCTATATGTCTTCATAATTCTGGAATTTGTAAGAACATTTTTGAATAGCAGATTTGCATTTTTTGTATGGACTTCGAAATTCTTTTTGAGCTAAAACAGTTGTTTTTATAAATTTGATAGGTATTTGGAAAAGACTGTAGAAAAAGATTTTAACAAACGCTACTGAATTTGTTAATCCGAATCTGAATATTCCAACATATAAAACCTCGTACTTAAGTTTGCAAATAAAACAGTATTGATGCAAATAAAACATTTGGGCCTTTTCAAGCTCCACCATGCCATTGTCAATGGCTTTGGCCTGTTTAAAAGTTAATCATAATCGTTCTATTCGAGTCCAGTGTACTCAGACAAATCTGAAAATAATTATGTCCGTTTTCTTTGGACTTACACGGGTACATACATACAGAAATGAAAAAGTTTCTGATACAATGAATATAGAGTCCAGTCTTATGTTACAATGATTCTAACAATGGATAATCCTGGATGAATTACAATTATATTGAAACAGAATTACAACTTCTATAAAAAATACATTTTTTCTATAAGAAAGAAAGCTGAAAATTGTAATTTCTAACTAGTTGTTCCGACTTGAATTTCTTTATGACTATACACTTGAGCCTCCTTTTACAATTTGTAAACACCCCAAATAAGTATGTGTGTTATGCATCTATCAGGGCAAATCTGACCATTAAAAGGGTCAGATGTGACTCTAATGATATTAGGCTACATAGTACTAAATAGAATCCGTTTTTGTGCATTTTCTGGAATGAATCTGACCATGAAAGGGGTCGGATTCAACTCCAATGATGCCACTTTGTTTAGACTCTTAACAGCCATCACTATTCCAGCAAGTATTTATTCAAATACTTTGACCGCTATTGGCATTTTGAGGAGTAAATCCGACCATTTTGCGGGTTCGGATTCCCTTCCTTAAGGCTCTTCTTAATTACACACTTTATACCCTTAAGGGGGGTAATTTTCAGCAACTAAATTACTATTTGTGCACTACTATGGGGTGAATTTGATCATTAAAATATCAAATTCATCTACCCTAGTGCAAATTATCTCAGTAAAACTGAGGCAGACACAAAACCAACTCCTAATTCATTCTTGTGGATCTTAACAACACAAAATTCATAGTCTAAGCACAAAGATAGAAACCAGATTCTACTGATCACATACCAACAAACAGATTAACACAGAAAATAGAAAGCAACAGATTAACACAACAGATAGTAGATAAAGATTCAAATCTGAAAATTCCATTAAGAATGAATTTTTTACATACCTTTTCAAAGAGAAAATGACAAAAGAGATCGGGACAAATTAAAGGTCCAGGGAGAAGATGAAAAATCAGCAGAGAAGGAGGACAGACCACAACAATAAACAAGCAATTCAGCAACAACCAAAAACCCAGAAACAGGATCCAATAACACCAACAAAAATCCAGGAATCCGAGTATGAATACTTGAGTTTATTTATTTTATTTTTTTATGAAATCAAGATACCAAAGAAGAACCAAGAGATGAGAATCAAACACTAGAACTTTGATGAACTCTTGAAAGAAATCAAATCTTGTCACTAATACTTTTGGAAATTTTTTGTTTATGAATGGAAAAACTATTCTGATTTTTGTGTTTTCAGATGTTTCAACAGCTAAATAAGTGTAAAAGAGGTAAAAAGAATGTAAAAGCAGGTGAAAGGAAGGTATTTAAATCTAGGAAGCTATTTTTTCGTCCCTATTTCAGAGAATGAGAAATCCCCTTATATATAGCAGACCCTCCCCTCATTTCTCATGTGTCATTTCCTTGAAATTAAGGGATACGGGAATCTTTTCTAACAACTTTTCTTCCAGCTGGCCTAATCTAGAATGTTCTGATATTTTTTAACCTTTTTCTCAGAAAATTTACCTAATATCTTTACATTATTACACATGACCCCCTTCTAGAAGGTTCTCAACTCTAAGCTTCTAATTAGTTCTTGGTCCTTTTAGTTTTTATTGTTACTTTTTAGTACATAGGGTTTAGGTTAGTTAGTTAAGGGTTAATTGATTAGGTTCCTAGAGTTGGTTTCCAACCATACTCATTAGTTACCTAGGTTTAGGTTAATTTCATTATTAGGTGTTAATTCTAGTTTAATAGCTTGTTGATTAATTTAGGTCAATCAATTTAGTTCCTTAGACTTAGGTTAATTGATTTACTTCTATTAATTAAACCTAACTAACTTTGACTAAAAATCAGAGACTTAGTTAATTATTAAACCTAAGTATTTTTTAGAAATTTTGTCACCTTGACTGAGTCATGACCATTCACTGGGTCAGAACCAAGTACTAGCCTAATTAATCGACTAACCTAATTTAACATACTCAAGTGGACTACTTAATCAATTAAAAAATACAGATACTCATGCCTAAGGAAAAACAGTAAATGCTAACAAGCTAATATGCTCATTAACCTGAACAAAACAAACATGATATATTGACAAATAATTTAATCAATACGAGACAGGGGATCAAAGAAACAGTGACAACCTAAAATTGAGGAAAATGACTATTAAAATCCTAATTACTAATCAATAGGAATCGAATCATTAAACATGAGATATAGTCAAGGTTTCAAGCATAAATTAGATTAAAAAAAAACATCAAAGAAAAGAAAAAAAAAATCTTAACCAACAGTATGAATCAGCGATTTAACCAATAAAACGTAGTCATGATTTTAATTTTAAAAAAAAACAAGAATAGATAACAAGGGAGGGGGAAGATACCCGTTTGAAGGGTTTTGGCCGGAAAATTTAAGCCGCCGGACTTTGGTGAACTCAAAGGTGATTTCGACTAGCATGAATCGACGGATATTTTTACGAGCCATCGACTCATGTGAGTCTAAATCACAGAGCCGACGAAAACTTGAACTTTTAAAAGATATTAGGGTTTTATGGATTTCAGATATGAAATTGCTCGATTTCGGGTGAGTTTTTGGAGAAACTGACGGTGGGATGTGGTTGAGAATGGAGAGAAGGTTGTCTGGTGAAGATTTGGGCTTGATTGGTGGAGGAATGGAGGAGCTAGGGCGGGATTACGGTGGAGTCCGGTGAGGTTAGAGAGACGGGTCTTTTGGGGGTAGGGTGCTTTGAGTTGAATGGGGGTAGAGGGGTAAGGTTTGGATATATTTGTATTAAATGGGTGATGAGTTCGACCGTTGGATCAAAATGATCCAACGGATGATGTTAAAGGGGTGTTGAAACGATGTCGTTTCAGGCAGTCAAGGGCTGACCGGGTTTAAGGCTAATTGGGCTGGGTATTGTGGGTAGTGTAGAGATGGGATTGGGCTTGGGTACATTGGCCCAGGTCTGATTCTCATAGTCTTTAAGTCTTTGGACACTTAGGTTAAATTAATTAGATTAATTTAAATAATTCTATATAATCATAAATAGTTTTAACCTAATTTTATCTAATTATGACTTAATTAATGAATTTATTAAAGTGAAACTATCAAATAACATTCCTAATTATTTAGAAAGCAATTTTTGTAATTTTTCCTAATAAAAATGATTAAATTAGTCAACTAAGTATTAAATTGAGCCAAAACCTAATTATGCAATTTAAAATATACTTTTGTTATTATTTATCGTTTTATAAATTTTTTAAAAGATGGATTATGACCATTCAATGCAAATAATTCATAATAAACACTGAAATTCAACAAAAAATCTATAAAATTAATTTATTTATCAAATTTTCTAGGAGTATTTTGTAGGTGAAAAATTACATGCTCACAATCCCAAGAATCTCACCCAACTCCTTGGCATCAAAGGAGATCTTAACCCCCTTTATCTGGCTGGATACCCTGTCATCCTTGACTTCTGCCTTTGCCATGAACTCGACAATCTCACTCCTGGCTAGCCTGCCTTCAAGTTTAAGGACCATGTCCTTCCATCACTATACTTCCAGAGTGTCCACAAGGTAAATAATGTCGGATTCTTCAAGATCCTTCGGCAACCTTCCCTTTAGTATCGTGCGCTTCCCAAATTTTGTCAATTTGTCTGTCTCTCCACCAGACTCCTCTGCTTCTTCTCCACTCCACTCATCATCATCAACCTAATCCTTATTTGATTTCTTTGTGGACCTAGTCCTCCTAGCAGCAGTCGAGGGTGTAGCATACACAGATGCCGACTTCTTGGAAGAAGTCTTGGCCTTCTTTGCTTTGGGTGTCTCAAACTCAACTTCTGCCATTTGTTCCTCTTGATGGACCAGGTCCATCTCCTCAACATCAACAACCTCTGTGGGCTCAAATACTTTCACCTTCCCCTTTTCAAATTTCTTTCTCCTACTCTCCCTCAAAGCTTTCTGCAACTCCCCTTCACTTTGCCTAATTGCACTCCTTGTGATGCGTCCTCTAGGAATGGAAGCATCAGCAGAGGGAGTGGCTTTTCTCTTCTTGCTTTCCACTGGAGGATCAGCTTTCTTGGTCTTCGGTGTCTTCTTCTTTTTGGGTTTATATCTCTCCCCTAACTTTCTCATAAGATCAGCCAAGGTTTCTTCAATGGATGAACCAGGTTCATCGGTTGCATGTTGAAGATTTTCCAGCCCCTCTGCAGCCTCTCTAGAATTACTTCCCCTAAATCCTTGGCACCTTCTTCAACAACCACTGGGACAGCCACACAAATTGCCAATGGAGTACCTCCTTCCCCTGTTCCCCTTACAGTACTTCTTTCTCCCTCACTCTCAAAGTTATTTTTACCCCATCTTCTTCTCCTATCAGGAATCTCCACATCCACTACAGACCCAATTAAAACAAACCTATTTCAGAAGTGACTGGCTCATACCCAATTTTAGATGTTACCTGTTCAGAATCAGACGAACTATTTGCTTCCTTCTCATTGGCGGACTTGAAAGATTCATTGGAATTCTCATATTCTTGGGCCTAGATAGCTTGAAGCTTTGCGTTCAATTTCCTAGATAGAGAGCCAAGGCCACAGTATTTCTGGCGAGCATTTTCACATGCCTTCTCTTGGGTTCTGAATTGGGGCTTGGTTGTACAACGGGAGTGATTGGAGGAGACGGAACATGGTTGTTTTGAGGGGTGGTGGGTTGTGATTGGGGTGGAGTGGAAGAATTTTATTGAGATGGTGTAGAACCAGTATCTTCAAGCGTGATACTGTAGTCAGGTGTGGTTGAAGAGGGTGGAGTAGGAGGGGAGTGTTAGCCATGGTGATGATTTTTGTTAAAGAAAATCAGGATCAAGGTGTTTGAGTAAAAGGTTGAAAGGTTTTCGACGGTTATGGCTTTAAGAAAAAGGTGAAGGATTAGAAAAGTGATGATGGGTTTTTAAAGTCTTGGTTAATAAATACACAACGGATGTAATTTTGGTCAAGTGGGAGTCTAATCGGTTTAGGAGTGTCAGGTGATAAGTGACGGTTATGACTCCCCTATAATCTAGGGTGTTTTAATTTGATTTGACTCTTTGAAATTGGTTCGAAATTGGGATAGGTACTAGATTTTGTAAAGGCTTATTATAGATAGAGTCCTGCTCATGAGTAACTATTGATATTTCAATATGTGTATAGTGATGAGCACATACCTTGTCTGTCAGATGAACCAACAGCGATGAACCAGGTTCATCTTGTTAGAATCTCTTGATTAAGCCTTAATTTACAAAAATAGAAAAACATCATTAGTAACCAAGGAGTCATATTAACACATGGCAAGAGAGTATGCCTTTTAAGGCATGAGACCGAGCAACGATTATTCTGATTATTTACACCTTTTAGAATTCCTAGCCAAATTTTTTTGTTTTGTTTTGAATTGGTTCCATTAGGTGATCTTAATCATCCCTAATTCTAACATGTTCCTCTCAAAATTCTCTCTACTTAGTGCCTTAGTAAAGATGTCAGCAATTTGTTTGTCAGTAGCACAAAGTTCAATAGAGATCATTCCCTTCTCATAGTTGTCTCTTTGGAAATGGTGTCTAACATATATATGTTTTGTTCTTTTATGATGGACGAGGTTCTTTGTCATACTAATAGCACTAGTGTTATCACAGAAAATAGGAATGCATCCAACCTCTATGCCAAAATCCATCAGTTGTTGCTTAATCCATAGTAACTGAGCACAACATGAGGTTGCAGCCACGTACTCAGCCTCAGCAGTAGATAGAGCTACTGAATTCTGTTTCTTAGTGGCCCAAGACACAAGACATGAGCCCAAAAAGTGTGCCATACCTGAGGTGCTCTTTCTATCTACCAAAAAGCCTGAATGGTCAGGATCAGCATATCCAACAAGATCAAAATTACTACCTTTAGGATACTAAAGACAGAGGTCTATGGTGCCTTTAAGGTATCTCAAGATTTTCTTCACTGCACTTAAGTGTGATTCCTTGGATTAGCCTAAAATATTACACAAAGCCCCACGATGAAGACAATGTCAAGTCTACTAGTAGTAAGATACAACAATGAACCAATCATTCCTCTATAAAACTTTTGATCGACAGATGAACCAGGTTCATCTACATCTAGTTTTGTGGCTGTTGCAATAGGAGTGTCAATTTCCTTTGAGTCTTTCATTTGAAATCTTTTAAGAAATTCTTTCACATATTTTTGCTGATGGATCATAGTTCCATTTGAATTTTGTTTAATTTGTAAGCCTAAAAAGAAGTTAAGCTCACCCATCATGCTCATTTCAAATTCACTCCCCATTAGTTTAGCAAATTCCTTACTTAGATTTTCAGAAGTTGCCCCAAAGATTATGTCATCTACATATATCTGCACTACCAAGAGATCTTTACCTTTTTCCTTCAAGAATAAGGTGCTATCAATTTTACCTCTCTTGTAGTCATGTTCCAGCAGGAATTTTGAAAGCCTTTCGTACCATGCCCTTGGATCTTGTTTGAGTCTATACAGTGCTCTGTCAAGATTGTACACATGATCAGGATTCTCCTTATTTTCAAACCCTGGACGCTGCTTTACAAACACTTCTTCCTTGAGATAGACATTCAGGAAGCCACTCTTGACATCCATCTGGTGAAGGGTGAATTTCATGTAAGCACCAAAGGCTATGAGGAGCCCAATTGTTTCCAACCTTGACACAAGAGCAAAGGTTTCATCATAGTCTATTCCTTCCTCCTGACTGTATCCTTGAACCACCAATCTTGCCTTGTTTCTTGTAACTGTTCCATCTTCATCAAGTTTGTTTCTGAACACCCACTTTGTGCCAATCACTTATCTATCAAAGGGTCTGGGTACCAGATGCCACACTTGACTCCTTTAAAATTGGTTGAGTTCTTCTTGCATTGCATTTACCCAATCTGCATCCTGCAAATCTTCCGCAGTATTTTTAGGTTCAATCAAGGATAGAAAAGCATCAAACACACACAGATTTTTCTAAGAGGATCTGGTTCTGATTCCAGATGTTGGACAAGTTATAATGTTCTCCATGGGGTGTGAGCTTTGATATCTGTGTGGTTTTACAACCAACTGGGTATTGCTTGAAGATCCTACAGTGTCTTGTTGCTGAGGAACAGGATCAGGGACAGGTTCCAATGATGTTTGGAAATTAGTTTGTTGCTCAGTTCCCCCTGGCATGTTGCTTGGGATGGATGAACATGTTCCATCACCCGTTCCTTCCTCCAGTGTCGCTCCAGTTTGGTCTGAGTTTCTGACCAGCCCAATTTCTTCATCTACTTGTTCCTGTCTCTCAGAGAAAATGTTAGTTTCATCAAAAACAACATGCACACTCTCTTCACCACACATAGTTCTTTTGTTATACACTTTATAAGCCTTACTATGTGAAGAATATCCCAAGAATACTCCCTCATCACTTCTGGGATCAAACTTACCTAGGGAGTCTTTGCCATTGTTGTGCACAAAGCACTTATAGCCAAAAACCTTAAGATGAGATATATTGGGCTTTCTCCCTTTAAGTAACTCATAGGGAGTCTTCTCTACATTGGTCTAGTCATGCACCTATTTATGATATAGCATGCAGTGTTTATTGCTTCTGCCCAGAAGCTATGAGGTAGTTTACTAGAAAGAAGCATGGTTCTACTCATATCTTCAAGGGTTCTATTCTTTCTTTCAACAACTCCATTTTGTTGTGAAGTTATAGGGGCAGAGAAGTTATGATCTATGCCATGTTCATCACAAAATTCAGCAAACTTTGCATTTTCAAATTCAGTGCCATGATCAGACCTTATTGATGCAAGTTGATTTCCTAATTGTTTCTGTAATTTTCTAACAAAATAAGTAAACATGTCAAATGCTACATCTTTAGATGTTAGAAACAATGTCCAGGTAAATCTAGAATAGTCATCAACAAGCACCATTACATATCTCTTACCACCTCTGCTTAATGTTCTCATAGGACCACATAGATCCATATGGACCAGTTCCATCATCCTGGTGGTACTTACCATTTTCTTGCTTTTGAAAGATGATCTTACCTGCTTCCCCCTTGCACAAGCCTCACAAACTTTGTCTTCCTTGAACTTAATGTTAGGGAGACCTATCACTAGGTCCTTGGAGACTATTTTGTTGAGTTGATTTAAACTAGCATGTCCAAGTCTTTTGTGCCAAAGGAGGGGATCACTGTCCAACACACTCAAACAAGTTAATTCGTTTTCTGATAGTGTGGACAGGTCTATGATATAGATATTATTCACTCTTTTTCCCTGAAAAACAATCTTGTCAGTGATAAGATTAATCACAAAACATTTTGTAGAAGTGAATGCAACCAGGTTACCTCTGTCACACAGTTGTCACACACTGATTAGGCTATATTTCAATCCATCTATCAAGTAAACATTCTCAATGGAACGTGTGTAATCCTTACCTACCTTACCAACCCCAATAATTTCACATTTCTTCCCATTTCCAAAGGAGACATTTTCTCCTTTGAGGTTTTCAAGTGAAAGGAATTGTTCCTTGTTCCCTGTCATGTGCTTTGAGCAGCCACTATCCAAGTACCATATTTGACTGCTCCCTTTCACTTGAACCTTCAATAGAAAATCATGGGTTAGTCTTAAGAACTCAAACTAGTTTGGGTCCTTTTCTATCAGAAAAAAGATGAATTAAGATTCTTCTGGCCCAATTTGGCAGCCAATTTTTCTTTCGAACAAAACATTTATTCCTTTGACTGACCTGCTCTTTTGCATTGCATTCAATTTTGATGTGACCAGTCTTACCATAGTGGGTGTAGATTCTGTTCTCAGGAAGTGTGAGGTACTTACTTTTGGGATCCCATTTAGGTAGTTGACTCCCTAAGCCAAGTCCTCTTCTGTTGCTACTGTGATTTTCTTGAAGCCATGTCAAGGCATCAGAAGATTTATTCCATTTGCATGCTCGATCCAGTTCATTTGACCTTTCCAAGTTCCTTTATTAGCACTCTTATCTGTTCATCTCTATTATACAATGCATCCTTTAGTCTGCCTACATTTTCTTCTAACATGAGTTGAGAGTTGTCAGCTGTCTTCTTGCTAATTCCTAGTTTCAGTTTTAAATTTTCAGATTTTAACTCTAGGACCTTAGTTTTAAATAGATGAACCTGGTTCTTCAAGGCAGTGTTTCTTTTATATATTTACTTACTTTGAGCTCCAGGTTCTTAAACTTTGCTTTTAACATTACACACTTCTTAGACAGCTGTTCTTTTTCTTTATTTATTTCTTCAGAATCATCAATGAAGTCAAGTAATAACTCAGAGAGTTTTTCTTTGGATAAGAACTTAATCTTGTTTTTGAGATGAGATATACTTACCTCTGATTCCTCATCTGATTCACCAATTGCCATGAGTTCTTACTCATCTCCATCTTCATCATCTGATTCTTCATCTAAACTTTCTCCCCAAGCAGCAACCATAACTTTGGTTGATGTTGTGTTTTTCTTGGGATGAACCAGTTCCTTCTTCCGGTTCCTTCATTCAGATCTTTCCCTTTTCCATTCAATTTCCCACTGAGGACAGTTCTTGATGTGATGATCAGTTTTTTCACATTTGTAGCATCCCTCGTTGGTGGGTTTTTCTGGTGCCTTTGCCTTGATGTAGTTTCCACCTCTTGAGATGCCTTTTTTCCTGATGAGATAGTTTCTGAATTCCTTGGCGATCATAGACATTTCATCTTCCTCCAGATTTGTTTCCTCAGTGATTCTCAGTGCCAGACTTCTTTCCTTCTTGGGAGCATCCATCTTCATTGTCTGCCTTCTAAGTTCATAGGCAGTGAGATTTCCAATTAGCTCATCCAATCTGAGGGTTGCCATGTTCTTGGATTCCTGAATAGCAGTGATCTTACTCTCCCAAGAGATTGGCAGAACCCTTGTCAAAATCTTTTCAACCTTGTCTTCTTCAAGGATAGTCCTTCCAAGAGATTTTAGTTCATTTGTCAGAGTAGTGAACCTAGTGTACATCTCTTGGATGGTCTCTCCTTCCTTCATAGAGAAATTCTGCTCATATTGAGAATATAGTAATGTACCTCTAGATCTTTTCACTTGTGCAGTTCCTTCATGAGCCACTTGCAAGGTGTCCCAAATTTCCTTGGTAGGGGTGCAACTTTGAATTCTACTGTACTCATCTGGACCAAGTCCACACAAGCCATTTCTTGGCCTTGGTATTCTTTTCCCATTTTCTTAAGTCTTCAGTAGTGCAGTCAGCTCTTGTCTTTGGCATATCTACTCCTTCAGCAGTCTTCTTCATGGTGGCCAAAGGACTGTCAGTGACTATGTCCCATAGTTCATAGTCTTCTCCAATTAAGTGATCCTTCATCTTGTTCTTCCACCAGTAGTAGTACTGGCCATTGAAAAGTGGTGGCCTAGTAGTTGATTGTCCTTCCCAGTTCCCAGGTGGTGCACTCATCTTGCTCTTTTCCTAAGGTGTTAGCCTCTTCAAGGATAACCCGCTCTGATACAAATTGTTATTTATCTATGTCAATACCACACAATAGGGGAGATGATTTGTGTGGTGACCAATTTTTGCGTGCACTAGTTATAAAAGAACCAGGTTCTTCTATGTGTTCCAACTCCTACAGCTTGCGGAATAATAATTGCAGAAAATAAAGGAACACAACAATTTCACGTGGAAAACACCTGGCTCAAAAGGTGAGAAAACTACGACCTACTTCCCAGTAGAATTTTCCCAAACTCTTCACTAAATCAATGAGCCAAACAGCATTTACAAAATAAACTCTTTTGTAAACCTAAAGATTAACTCTAACCCTTTGTGGCAAACTAGCTTCTAGCTATTTGCGACAAACTTCAAGTTAACTATAACTTGAACACTCAGTACCTATCACAATTGCTTCTAGATAAAGCTAAAAGGTACAATTTGTAATCACCTACTACAAATAAACTAGACTAAAAGACAACAGATGAAATTGGTTCTTCTAGCTGGTTCAAGTAGCTTCAGAATCACACAGGAAATTCTCACACGAACTGCTTACAAAATTGCTTTGGTAATTTTGTTCTCAATTCTTGTTTTGTTTCTATGTTTGTGCGCGCCTGTTCAATAAGAATACTTGACAATATATAGGATCAGTAGAAAAGGAGATATACTAGAATTTGGATGCAACTCTTCCAATTCGAATGCAACTCTTCCTTGGTGGAAGAGTTCTAGTTGATCTCAACTCCTTAGATCCTCTTCTATCTTGATTCTGTCCTCACTGAATAAGGAGTCTATCTCCTTATCAATTTGCAACCTTTTCGATCAGAAGATATATCTTCAGATACTGATTGTGCTTATCTCCTGTTTGCGATCACCTCACGTGCCATTTACTCTGCATGTGTATGTCTCCAGTAATGGACCTGGTTCAACTCTGAGTTCATTTGTCAACCTTCAAAACCATTCAGTTTCTTGATCCAACAACGTTGATCCCCCTGCTCTTAAATAGGTCAAAGATAAGGGGAAAAGAAGAGCTATGAATCCCTCTGACTCTAAAAGAAGAGACCGAGGAAGCGACTGGTGCATAAGCCTAAGAAAGTTGGGGGCCGAGAACTCTCATTGGAATCACTTAATCGGCTGAGGGACAAGTCTGAAGAAGAAAATTCTGAGCTGGTGGCCCGAGTAAGACGTGGATCCGAGATGTCGCAAGCCATGGAGGTCGTAGAAGAGGCAGTGGTTGAAGTCCCCGAGAGGGTTAAGAAAGAGATCAGGGGCGGCGCTTCTCAAGATGCAGAAGATGTCCTGAGAGACGAGCTCGGAGTGATCGATATTTTTGGATAACCATAAATTCCGGATGCCATGATTCGTGAGGCCGGTATGTTAGAAAGTCGTTCTTACGAGGGGCCTCAGGGGGTGACTGATATCCACGGCTTCTTAGACGGATTTGATCCCACCGCTTCGGAAGATGTCGCTGAACTTGGTGACTTGACAGTGCCATATAAGGTACTGTCATCGGGTGCTACTGGGTCTTCATCGAGCCCAAAATGGGTAGATCCATTCCCGGACCCAAGTGTTAACCCCGACCGCAGGCGGTCGATAACTTTTTCTATCCTAGAGGATGCCCGGGGCTCCTTTACCCCCGTGTGGGTCGATAGCTACCTTAGATGCTTGGTGACCGAGGAAGACCAAGCCGTGATGAATGCGGTGGAGGCGCCTTGCCTATTTAGCGAGGCCCAACATGCTTTGAATTGGGTAAGTTCGAGGGTCACTTCATTATTTATTTTAAACTTGAAGTTGTAAATAATTCTAACATCTTTCTTCGTGCTTGCAGTATTGGTGCTGCATCATTAGGCTTTCTTCCGAATTCGGGAGGAGCATGAGGCTGAGGTCCGGGCACTCATCAAGAAGGGAGATACTTACAATCTTTTGAGTGACAAGATCCGGGCCGATTTAGAAGCGGCTTTGAGTGAGCATGTCGAGATGGTCAAGCAGGTATTTCGAGTGTTTCACAATAGTGAAGACGAATTGGAGATAGTAACTAACGATCTGATCCTGCAGGTCCGACAGAGGCTTGAACAAAACGAGCAGCTCAAGACGCAGATAGATGCGATACAAGTCGAGGCTGAAGAGTTCAAGAAGAATATGGACATCTTAGCCACAAAAAAGGAAATCGTCCAAGCATAACTGGAGTCGTCCGAGACCCAGCTCCAAGCTGCAAAAGAGAAGGCCTCGGTGCAGGTCAAGAAAATCGAGGAGCTTCAATCTCAATTAAACTTGGCCATTTCGGATAAGGAAAACTTGGCCAATGAACTCGAAGTGGCCAGATCTGAGGTGGATGTTGCTAATGAGTGGGGATTTTGACTACTTATTAGCACCTTTTGACTTTCATTTTAGTCCAAAAGCATTTAATTGTGTTCTCAAAAACTGATAAAATATGCTTAATTGTAGGAATGGTAGAAAATGAGCCTCAACGATGAAATCCGACTCAAGAAGGAGTAATTTGAACCAAGGACAAAAACAGGCATAGAAGCTCTAAAGTACGGACCGGATATTATCATCTACGGCCACAAATTGTGAAGCGAATACAGCAGCGACCTGTGAGAAGTGTCGTCCGCACATGAAATGTGTGGCTGCAGAAGCAAGGCAAGGCTAAAGGTTCAGAGAACATGCAATTCAAGTTCCACGGAAGTTCGGACCGTAAAATTATTGTATGGACGCAAAAGATCAGCTATGTCGACGCAGTTGCATTTGTGCGGTCCGCAAAAGAGCCATGTGGGGTGGACTCAGAAATGTGTCGGACCGCAGAAATAGAGCGACTCGCTGCAGTATAGAATTGTGCGGCCGCAAAAGACCAATCCTTCCACGCTGAAGAGAAGTGTGGACTACACATGGCATTGTGCGGCCGCAGAACCTCCGAAAAGGGCAATTTTGTCCGAAAATTCCAGCACTATATAAATAGAATAGTTTCACTTTTTAGGTTAACGTTTGTACCTTTTGATATCAACAGTCGTTTACTTTGCTTCTTTTAGTTATTTTAGCTATTTTGAGCTTTTTGAATATTATTTTTATCATTTCAATCATTAATATGGGTTTAATTATCACTTCTTCTTCTTTATCTTCTAATTTAAGCATGAGTAGCTATATTTTCACTAGGGTTGTGACACAACCCTAGTGTGTAAACTTAATGGGTGTTTGATTTGTTGCTTGTTTATGATTGGGTGTTGATTATCTAGCCATGTTCTTGATTTTAATTGAAGATTTAATGGTTACAAACATTATTTCATGCCTAATTGACTTGGTCTCTACTTGAGAAAGTGAGACTTAGTCTAGAAATACTTGGCTAGCAAGGAACTGGGTCAATCGAGAGATTGATAAACCCAATTAAAGGGTTGAATCTAGAGATAGTAAAATCCGACTTGAGCTTATTATCAAGTGTTTTTTTCAATACCCATTTGGTCTTGAGAAATCCAAATTGGGCAAAATCACTCTCTGGCCGAGAGGTATTGAGTGGTTTCTCGAGTGTTGATAGCTATAATCCACCCCGACCAATAAAACAAGCTTTAAAGCTTACAACCCATGAAGCGAACACCTAGGTGAAGGTCATAGCCCTAGGCTTTTTTACCATTTGAAAAACAAACAAAAACAAATTGCTAGTTTTAATTCTTAGTTGTTATTTCTAGTTTAAAATATACTAATAAACAAACCAATTTTTATGGAAGTGCAATTCGAGATAATTCAAGCTCATTCACTCTAATATATACTCCTAAGTCCCATTCATAGCTCCCTGTGGAAAATTGACCTCGACTCCTTGTTGTGTACTATTATTGCTCTAACCGTTTCATAACCTCAAATAGAGGTGTGACTTGGACGAGATCAATTTTTGGCTCCGTTGCCAGGGAGCTAATAACGGATTTAGCTATATATTTGGTTTTGTGTGTGAATTGTCTCATTTTCCTTCCTTGTTACTAAAATGTGAGTATTGTAGGTGCAATCATGGAAAACAACAAGCTCGAAAACATAGTCGTGGGGGATGTGGACGTTGAAGATGATGCAATGGATGAGGTCCCTCTTAAACCTCAATCCAATAGACGGCGTCAATCGCCTCACGACATTGCTCCCGTTCCATCCCCACCTCCACCACGAGTGGCTCCACACTGGGTGTTTCCGAATGAAGGGTATGCAAGTTCTATAGTCTCACCCCGTATTAGGGCGGGAAACTTTCAAATAACCAACATATTGCTCACTTTGCTCGAGCAACGAGGGTTTTTCACCGGTGCACCGGGTCAAAATGTTGATAAACATTTGAAGGGGTTCGTTGATACGTATTAGGCAAACAAATGTCTCCGAGGATGCTTTGAGGCTAAGACTTTTTCCATTCTCTCTATGGGGAAAGCTTTAAATTGGTTGGAACGTTTGCCAAATCATTCTATTCGGACGTGGGATGAACTTGCGGAGAAATTCATTTCAATGTACTTCTCTCCCAAGCACATGGCTATTCTTCGGGATGAAATTCTAGCATTCAAGCAAGAGCCTAATGAACCACTACACGAGAAATGGGAAAGATATAGAACAATGGTGAAAGAGTGTCCCAACAATGATATGACGGAGAACATGATTCAACAAACTTTCTATCGGGGGATCAATACCACCAACCAATGTGTAGTGAATCAACTTGCCGGTGGGAACTTCATGACTACGCCTTATGCGAAGGCGTGTGCTATTTTGGATAAGATGGCAGATACTTCATCAGCATGGAAATATAGAGCCAATGTTCCACAAGGTGATCCAAATGTGATTCTTCTTCATAAAGAGTTACATGACCATGGGCAAGCCATAACCGAGTTTAAAACCACCATGAATGGCAAAGGCTCAACTTCATCAAGTACAAAACCCGAGGCAAGTCAATGTTATGTGATAAGTAGGGATTTTGACCCGCTTATTTGCTCTCTTTTACTTGCGTTTTAGCTCAAAAATGCTTAAAGGTATTCCTGAGAAATAATGAAATGTGTTGATCACGCTCAACTATGTCTTATATAAAGACTAAATGGGCGCTGCAAATATAATCCGGGGTATTATGCCCAGAGTCGATCCCACAGGGAATTAACGTATCAATCAAGTCTTTAGAATACGCAACTTTTACTCAATCAATTCTCTCAAGACTTTTTGAATATAAATTGGTGATGTTTTACTAGTTCTACTGACAATAATAATAACTAACGATTACTAACAATGTGTTGTAAACAATTATGATAAAGGTCTAAGGTTATGGTTTCCCCCGTTTGTGAACTTCCTTCTCAGATACTTCTTATAATTTGATTAGTTGACTCTATCAATCATGAACACTCTATATACCATAAATCTCTCTCAAGTAATT
>ML350872.1:0-32875 GCA_005239505.1 Nicotiana paniculata
TTTAATTAGGCTAGAATTAAAATGAGAGTGACTATTTGTTAAATACCCAACTTAAATTAATTATAATTAATTTGCAGAATAGCTACTAATTATAAAAAATGAATTTCATGCACAGAAAATAGTTTAAAAAGTTTATTTTAGTATTTAAAAATACAAATGATTAATTTCCGGTCAAAAAATAGCATAAGATTATATACTTGGGCTATAATTGCAAAGTTATTGCAATTATAGCCAAAAGATGCCATTTTGGGTAATTATGAGATAATTTGGTTTAAATAGGGCCATAAAAAATAAACTAAATTAAGAAATGCTTTTGAAATTATTTCTGATGCAATTTGTAATTATTTATTGGAATTAAATGCTGGGTAAATTAATAAAATATAAGAAAATTATGGAAAAATTCCAATTGCTATTAATGCATGATTTTGAAGGTATAGATGCAATTTTAAAATATTTTTTGGGAAAAATTGGGTATCAACAGCTGCCCCTCTTTACCCGGAAAGGATGAAAGAGTTGTCGGGTAAAGATAATGGCCAATTTTGACCGAGCGAAACGATTTGAGAGATTTAGGGCCGCGCCCTGGTTTCTGAGCTGCCTACATATCCCTGGTTTTATAGGAATCAGGCCGTATGTAGTTTTGGATTCATCGGTGAAGTATACCGATGAAGTTATCACAAGAGCGGACGCAACATCTAGGGCTGGATGAATGAACGGTTTACGGGAGGGGTTAGGTTTGATATGGCTGGGAGAACTGGAGCGAATCGCTCCTGCTGGGATAGTCGTTGCTCTTACCTGCAAATAAGAATACCTCAAGTGTATATTGTGCATAAATTTAAACATGATGCAGGTTCCCGTTGGACTATGAAAGTTGTCTTCGGACGGTTAGGGATGATGTCCTCAGACCAGGATGTCCTGGGCCATGAATTGCTTGATGAGAGATTCGCAGGCCATGAAATGATGTTCTCGGTCCATGAAGATGGTGCCTCTGAACTATGACACCTTTGAATAATGATATGCAAAATTGAGAGAGATCCTCAGGCCATGACATCGTGTCATTCGTCTATGAGGATGGTGCCGTTAGACTATGACGCCTTTGGACAGGTTGGTGATATTTTAGCCCATGAAATGCAGTAATATGACTTCCACAAGGCAGATCTTAGTCTTGGGAAATGGAGGGCAGAGCTTAAACCTAAAGAGAAACGAAGTAAATAATGCTTGAGAGACAGCGCTTCGTCTCGGTGAAAAGCAAATTGGAGGCAGAGCTTAGCCTCATGCAAGATGTGGAAGGCAGAGATTAACCTTATGCAGAATGGAGGCAGAGCTTAGCCTCATGCAGGATGAAGGTAGAAATTAGCCTTATGCAAATGGAGGCAGAGCTTAGCCTCATGAAAAATGGAGACAAAGCTTAGTCTCATGCAGAGATGTGGAAGGCAAAGATTAGCCTTATGCAAGATGGAAGTCAGAGATTAGCCTTATGCAAGATGGAAGTCAGAGATTAGCCTTATGAAAATGAGAGAGCTTAACCTCATGCAAAATGCGGGACAGAGATTAGTCCCATGCAAGATGAAGGCAAAGCTTAGCCTTATGCAAATGAAGGCAGAGATTAGCCTTATGCAAGAGAAGGCAAAGATCAGCCTTATGCAAAATGAAGGAAGTGATTAGCCTTATGCAAATGAAGGAAGGTATTAGCCTTATGCAAATGAAGGAAGAGCTTAGCCTTTTGCAGATGGAGGTAGAGCTTAATCTCATGAAAAATGAGGGACAGAGCTTAGTCCCATGCAAGATGAAGGCAGAGCTTAGCCTTATGCTAGATGGAAGGCAGATATTAGCCTTATGCAAATAGGAAGGCAGCATTTAGCCTTATGCATAAGATTAAATAGTAAATGACAGTAGAATTTCTTAGTTGGTAGCAGGATTTGATATTGTGATTGTTGTGAGCATTGTGACTACGGAGCATTGTTTGTTCGTGCTAATAACAAATGTCGGCAAGTGCGATGGTTTCAAGGATTGCGATTTTCAACATGTTCATTCTTTGTTCCTGCATCCAAAAAAAAATTGTGAGTTCTATAGATGGGGAAGGTTGGTTCGTATCCCCGCTGGCTTTGCTTGACTCGTTCTCCTCGGTCTGATGATCCTGTTTAAATCATCGGGGTAACGTTTGCTAAACAAAGCTATATTTTGAAAATAAGCATGCATGTTGTAAAGACATAATATGAAATATATTTCAAGAAATTTAGATGAACCGACGACTGTTACACGGTTCAAGACATTGAAACCTCTCATGCTACGGAATTTTGAGGGTCTTCCTCAAAATTCTGCCCCAGTTTGATGGGTTGACATTTCTGACTGTTGCGCATGCTGTGGTCGGCTGAACTTGCTTCACCTCAAAATTCTGCCCCAGTTTTCAATTGTGGGGGGAAATGAGATTTTTACTGAATTGTGACCGAACCCATAGGGCTGCCTACGTATCCCCTCTTAAACAGGAATCTGGTCGGGCGTAGTTCAGTTTACATCATAAAGAATTACACATAGTATCATTTGACTGTATCTGAATTGATTGGCTTTGGCCAGACTTCTCCGTCCATTTCTGCAAGTATAAGAGCTCCTCCTGTCAATACTCGGTGAACCATGTATGGACTTTGCCAGTTGGGAGAGAATTTCGCTTTGGCTTCATCTTGATTTGGAAAGATCTTCTTTAACACCAGCTGCCCCGGTATGAACTGTCTTGGTTTGACTCTTTGTTGAAGGCTCTGGTCATTCTGTTATGATAAAACTGTCTGTGACATATAACATTCATTCTTTTCCCATTTATGAGGGCTAGTTTCTCATAACGACTTTTTACCTACTCTGCATCGCTGAGCTCAGCTTCTTATATGATCTTTAAGGAAGGAATCTCTACTTCGGCGGGAATAACAACTTCCTTGCCATAAACCAACAGGTAAGGAGTTTCCCCAGTTGACGTACGGACTGTGGTTCTGTATCCCAGTAAGGCAAATGATAACTTCTCGTGCCACTACTTGTGCTTTTCTATCATCTTTCTCAATATCTTCTTGATATTCTTATTTGCGGCTTTTATAGCTTTATTCATCTGAGGTCTATAGGCTGTGGAATTCTTGTGCTTGATTTTGAAGGTCCCTCACCTAGCTTTCAACAGGTCACTGTTGAGGTTGGGCCGTCGTCGATGATGATCGATTCTGGAACTCCGAACCGACAAATAATACGGTCGCGAAAAAAGTGTGCCACGACTTTCTTAGTTACTGCTTTGTAAGATGATGCTTCGACCCATTTAGTGAAATAATCAATTACTACTTAGATGAACATGTGTCCATTTGAGGTGGTAGGCTCGATCGGTCCAATGACGTCCATTCCCCAAGCGGCAAATGTCCATGGTGAGCTTGTTGCATTGAGCTCGTTTGGGGGTACCTTTATCATATCTGCATGTACCTAACATCGATAGCATTTTCGGACATACTGGATGCAGTCTGTTTCCATGGTCATCCAGAAATAACCAGCTCTGAGTATCTTCTTGGCCAAGACAAAACCATTCATATGTGGGCCACATGTCCCAGCGTGTATTTCTTCGAGTAGTTTGGAGGCTTCCTTTGCATCGACACATCTTAATAATCCCAAATCGGGAGTTCTCCTGTACAAGGTTCCTCCGCTATGAAAGAAACTGTTGGACAATCTTTGAAGCATGCGTTTCTGAGTGTGATTTGCATGCTCTGGGTACTCTCCCTTTGACAGATATTCCTTGATATCATGGAACCATGGTTTCCATTTGCTTCTTCTTCAATGTGGGCACAATATGCCGGCTGGCTATGGATATTTACTAGAATAGGATCAATGAAGTTCTTATCTGGATGCTGTGTCATGGATGATAGAGTGTCCAATGCATCGGCAAACTCGTTCTGAATTCTGGGGACGTGCCGAAATTCTGTCTTTGTGAACCTCTTTCTCAATTCCTGCACGTGGTGAAGATACGGCAATATCTTGGAATTCTTGGTATCCCATTCTCCTTGTACTTGGTGTATTAGCAGGTCTGAATCACCAATTACTAGCAACTCTTGAATATTCATGTCAATGGCCATGTTGAGCCCTAGGATGCAGGCTTCATACTCTGCCATATTGTTGGTGCAGGGGAATCTGAGTTTAGCAGATACGGGATAATGTTGGCCAGTTTCCGACACCAAGGTTGCTCTAATACCGACCCCTTTGAAATTGGCTGCTCCGTCAAAGAACATTGTCCAGCCGTCATAGGATTCAGCAATGTCTTCTCCTATGAATAATACTTCTTCATCGAAAAAATATGTTTTTAGAGGTTCGTATTCTCCTCCCACAGGGTTCTCGGTAAGATGATCTGCCAATGCTGGTCCCTTGACCGCTTTCTGGGTCACATAGACAATGTCGAACTCATTCAGCAGGATTTTCCACTTGGCCAGCTTGCCAGTGGGCATGGGCTTCTAAAATATTATCTTCAAGGGATCCATCCTTGATATGAGATATGTCGTGTAGGCACAAAAGTAGTGCCTCAGCTTCTGGGCTACCCAGGTTAGAGCACAGCAGGTACGCTCTAGTAGAGAATACCGTGCCTCGTATGGAGTGACTTCTTACTTAGATAATAGATAGCCTATTTCTTTCTTCCTGTCTCGTCGTGCTGCCCCAGAACTCAGCCGAAAGCTCCATCTAATATTGCAAGGTAGAGTAGCAAGGGTCTACCTGGCTCGGGCCGGACCAAAACTGGTGGAGTTGACAAGTATTCCTTGATTCTGTCGAAAGATTTTTGACAATCCTTTGTCCATTTAGTTGCAGCATCCTTTTTTAACATCTTGAAAATAAGTTCACATATGACTGTAGACTGGGCTATGAACCGACTTGATGTAGTTAAGGCGCCCCAGGAAACGCATCACATCTTTCTTGTTCTTTGGTGGTGGTAATTATTGGATGGATTTGACTTTTGATGGATCCAGTTCTATTCTTCGGGGGCTGACAAAGAACCCAAGCAATTTTCCGACAGGAACCCCGAATGCACACTTTGCGGGGTTTAATTTCAAGTTGTATTTCCGCAACCTGTTGAAGAACCTCCTCAGACCTGCTATATCGTTGGTGGCTTTCTTGGACTTGATAATGACGTCGTCCACATATACCTCGATCTCTTTATTTATCATGTCATGGAAGATAGTTGTCATATCCCTCATATAAGTGCCCCCAGCGTTCTTTAGGCCGAATGGCATCATCTTGTAACAGTAGACTCCCCATGGCGTGATGAAAGCCATTTTCTTAGCATCTTCTTTGTCCATCCAAATATGATGGTATCCGGCAAAACAATCCACGAACGACTGAAGTTCATGCTTAGCACAATTGTTAATCAGGATGTGTATGATTGGCAGGGGGAAATCATCCTTTGGACTGGACCGGTTGAGATCCCGATAGTCGACACAAACCCTAACTTTTCCGACTTTCTTGGGTATTGGCACGACATTGGCTAACCGCGTTGGATATTCAACTACACTGAGGACCTTGGCATTGATTTGCTTGGTTACTTCTTTTTTGATTTTCAAACTTATATCAGTCTTGAACTTTCTGAGCTTCTGTTTTACTGGTGGGCACATTGGATTGGTTGGAAATTTGTGAGCCACAATGGATGTACTTAGACCAGTCATGTCATTGTACGACCATGCAAATATGTCCTCATACTCTTTCAAGAATTAGGTGTATTCTTTTTTCTCTGATGGCGACAAATGGATGCTAATGCGAGTTTCTTTGACAGTCTATGAATCTCCCAGGTTTACTACCTTAGTTTCATCCAGGTTGGACTTAGGTCTGTTCTCGAAATCCTCAACTTCTCTGACAATTTCATCGGGTGTGAGATCCTCTTCTTCTGAATCGCTGTCCTTTTGTTGCGTTGTCTCATTGCATGTCACAGTCATTGATTCATCAGGACATGAAATAGTAATGCTGTATAGATAAAAGTAATGAGAGGAAAATAGTAATAAATAAATACTGATTCGTTGAAACCTAAAAGCGGTTTTGATAATTTAAATTTTTTTTGGAACATCGGGATTTTATTGGAAAACAAAAAATGCAAAAAGGAAATCATTAGCAAAAATGAAATAAATAACGTTGTTCAGCCTTGCTACCCTGGGATTCATCGAGCCCTGGATGGTCTGATGGTCTAATTATTGAGGAATGATCCCTTGCTCACAGCTTGGCTGGTAGGGCCTTCCTCTCCCTCCTTCTCAATAATAACACAACGGTCTATGCGTTCATCTTCCAAGAATAGATTCTTCAAAGCTGCTAGAGTTTCTTCTTCTTCTTCTTCTGACCCCCATATGATATCAGCTTGCTGGAAAGTCTGCTCCAAATGTGGTATAGGTTGTTCCAATAGATAGTAGGGACAGAGCCATAGTGGCGACAAGTCTTCGTACTCCTGCCAAGTATATTTTTATCCCATCCCAAAAGTGGTGCCATGGTGCTTCAACTGTATTGGTTTGGAAATCCCCTGAAGATTCTTACTGAGCCCTTTGCCAGGATTGTACCCGCTCCAGTTCAATATGCTTTCGATCTTACTATCCCACCACTTATCCTTGTCTATTGCGTTGACCCGCTCGATGTGATGATAAATTTCTCCACCCAGCCTTCTTCTACCTTCACCCGTCGGAATGGTCTGGAGACTATAGATAGGGTTGCTTCCATCTCCGTGGATGATTACTTCCTGGTGGTTCCATTCAAATTTTACTGCCTGATGCAATGTTGATGCCACAGCCCCAGCGGCATGTATCCATGGCCGCCCCAACAACAGGTTATATGACGCGGATAAATCTATCACCTGAAATTCAATCTCGAACAATATAGGTCCCATCTGTAGACAAAGACTGATTTCTCCAATGGTGGACCTCTGAGAACCGTCGAAAGCCTTCACATTCATGGACCTTTCTCTTATCTCGTAGAATCCTTTGCCCAATCTTTTGAGGGTTGTCAATGGGCAAATATTAAGGCTGGATCCTCCGTCAATTAGAACCCTAGTAATGAAATGATCTTCACATTTCACAGTAATGTGCAGTGCTTTGTTGTGACTTAGCCCTTTAGGTGGCAGCTCGTCCTCGTGGAAAGTGATCTTGTGACTTTCCAGCATCTGTCCTACCATGTTAGCCATTTATCCACTGGTGATGTTATTAGGCGCATATGCTTCGTTTAACACTCTCATCAAAGCATTCCTGTGTGCTTCCGAGTTCTGTAGCAATGACAGGATGAATATTTGGGCTGGAGTCTTGCTTAGCTGATCTATGACTGAATATTCTTTGGCGTGCACCTTTCTCCAAAGATCATCTGGACCTGTTTCAATGATGGGTGGCCTGTTGGAAGCATGTTTTCTAGACTCTGTCAAGTGTTCAGGTGTATAGACCTCTGGTCCTGGTCATCCCCTGTGCGGCACCAGCTTCTTCCATCTTAACATTGCCTTTCCTTCTTGCTTCAGCCACGTAGTCCCAAGGTACGACATTGGTGTTGAAAAGCGGCGGGGTTGACACTATCACTGTAATTGGTGCGGCTATCTTCACTTCAAATAGGACAAGTGACATGGCAGGTGGGATTACCTCAACCTCAAACGGCATAGGTGCATCCACAAGTGGTGCCACTTCAAACTTGAATGGGATTAATGCAGCTACCTCAACATCTCCTGACGGCTGAATCTAGACTATGATGGGATTAAGTGTGACCGCTGGCTTCTTTGGGTCATCACCTTCTTTGATCAATCCGATCGACACCTCTGGGTCCCATTATTCTTCTATCTCTATCATGTTGATGCCTCCACCCCTGTGGTCTGGGAGCGGATTGTTTCGGACATTGGGAGTAGCTTCCTTTACTTGGATGACCTTATTATCAATCTGAGACTTGATTTTATCCTTAAGTGAACCACATTCATCAATTGCATGCCCCTTCATACTTGAATGGTATGCACATGTTTTATTTGGGTTGACCCATTGGGATGGATTTTTAGGAGTTACAGCAGGAATAGGAGTAACATAACCAACAACTTTTAATCTTTCGTACAGCTGGTCAATAGGTTCAACAATGGAAATATATTGCTTGGGCGGCCTGCGGTCGAAGTTGGGTCGAGGTCTCGGGAAATTTTGGCGAGCAGGGGGTGATTGGAAGTGAGATGGTTGAGAATTGTAAGCATGGTAAACAGGAGCTGGTTGGGAATATCTGGGAGAAGTAGGCTGATATGTGGGTGGCTGAGATGGCTGATATGTTGGTGGAGTTGTGTGGTGATGAGCTGTGGGAGGATTTTGTTTGTTTAGGATATTTTGAGGAGGTATGGGATTTTGGATGGTTGACATCTGGAACACTGAGTGAGAAGGATAAATTTGCCAAATTCCGGACATGCTCAAGTTCCCCTTTGGAGTTTCAATAACCTTTGCTCGAGTTGTGACATAGCATCATTCTGAACCTGACTACCTTGACTATCAGTAGCTTCTGTTCGTTTGACTGGTGTTGTGTTTTCCTTCCTAATATCTTCCATTTTTCCTTTGCCTTTGCTATTTCCCTTAGGTGGACTAGGAGGAGGAGAAGGTGGAGGGCTCCTAGATCTAGTGTTGTATGATGATGATGCCAGAATGCACAAACCAACCTTTGGGGAGGGGAATAAAATAAAGAAAACAAAAGCGAAAACAAAAGGTAGCCAAGTCAGTGAGGATCATGAAAAATATTGCAGTATTTAATCACATAGTGCAGGAATATAAAAGCGTGTCCTAATTTGGGAACCTCGTTGTGCCCGAGGTAGGCCTAGCGACAAATTGATTTGGAGAACTTAGATGCCAAAATGCCTCATTTCATTAATGTAAAAATAGACGAATCCAAAATGAAACTAACATAATAAGCATGAAATAAAGTAACTAATGGTCGTTGGCCTTATTACATTGCTAAAAGCGAGAAAAGGAAATCATATCCTACTTGGTCCCAGAAGAACCTTCCCCAGATTCGGCATCCTTGATCCCATCGAACAGGTTCCCTAGCTCATGTAGTCCTAGTAGTAGGTATGCTCTGGCTAGATGTCCCCCTTCATTCCCTCAGCTTTCTGACAATCTTCGACCCTCTTGATGATTTTACCTTCCAGCTCTACTATGCCTTGCTCCAAGTATTCCAGCTTCCTGTTGGAACGGATGGCCATGCCTTTCCATTCTTCGATCAGCCTTTTGTTGGTTTCATGTATCTCTCAGTTCTCGTTCTCAGACTCATGGATTCTCTTGCGTAGTCGATTGTACTTGACCTGAGTCTCGGCACTCTCGTCTATGATTCTGTGGCCTCGGCTGGTCCCTGACCTGACTAACCCATCCAGGTCATCTTCTAACCACCCCAGGTAGAAAGGTGCATATCCTGCATGGTACCTGTCTGGTTCAATTGTGTTCTTCTCCATTATGATTTTGCAGTGCCACATGTGTTGGGCTCGGCACTTGTGGAGAACATCATCACTTGTCGACCCTTGGAACAACTTCCTTTCTGCCTGCTTGTCTCATGACTCGGAGAGGAACGTAAGGATATATACCTCTCAACTCGATCAACATGTTGTTGGGTTGAATGTCTAGGAGAGATGGTAAATTTCCCAGGTATTTCTTGACGTGTTTCTTATCACTAGAGGAAAGGTCTTCCCACCAGTTCAGGAGCTTTGGATGGATATTGCTGACCATGTTGAATCTATGGACTTAGTGCCTCATATTTCTGCAAGACAAACATAGTTAGGCCCTTACCCCCGCCAGACTCGACTATTTATACACTTATGATTAGCATACAAGAATTTAGTTCTCCAAATAAATGCACAGAACGTGATTGTGTCCGTTGGGATTATGAAAGCCCCGATGGACTTGGACAAGGCTGTCTTAAAGGGTTATTGTGTGGAAAACACATTAACCCAGATAGGTTTGACCATGATGCATTCACATTATAACAAAGTAAGGTTTCTATTGGGTCTTAGACTGGTACCCTTGAGCGGACAACTCAAGGGGGAAGGCACGGAACCATCGACTGCACCGCTGATCGACTGGTTTTACCGTAAATAAGCCTTTTCAAATTTAAGGGTGATATATAATAGGAAGAGTGCAACCACTCATCAAGAGTTGCTATAGGATTTGTATTGGCACGAGTGGAATATGATGTTTAGCATTAGTATGCAACAATGAATAAGCAATAAAGGCATGTTGACATATATTTGCACATTGTGAAATCAGTAAATACAACAGTTGTAATTTAAAAGCGATTACAAAGGGAAACATGTCAATTTTTTTTTGTGAGAAAGATCAAATACTTGAAAGAAATAAACAATCAATTGCACATAAAGGGGAAAGGGAAAGGGTGCAAATATTAACAAAGGTACAAATTCACAAAGCAGTTTGAAATGGTAGAAGCCTAAAATCCCCAGTAGAGTCGCCATGCTGTCGCGCCCCCTTTTCCCTCTCTTTTCGGGTCGGTCAGGGTTCTTGACATTATTGGGACAACTCGTTTCCTTTTGGAAAAAAGGGGTATGTAAGGAATTGAAGAGTCGCCACCTAACGAATTAAGGTGCGTTAGGGCACCTACTAAGGGTCATTATAACACAGATTTGAATAACCAGAGATTGGGTAAGGGCTTGAAATTACTTCAAGGGGAAGGTGTTAGGCACCCCTCAAAGTCCACAACTGTGGTTCCCGGCAAAACAAGCTTTGTGAATTTAACCAAATAGCAAATAAGCTTAAACAAATAAAGGTTTTGAAAAGATTCATAGTCTAAGCACACATGCGAAGTAAAGTTTTAGAAGATTTAAAGTCTAAGCACATATATAAGGTTTTGAAAGATTTACAGTCTAAGCACACATGTGTAAAGGATAGGGGAGTCATAGGTTGTTTATCCTATAGGATCACATCATTACAATGCCCGGTAATCACTCATTAGAAAGGAGATACACATGGCATTAGCGCACCGGTCATCATATCCATATCTACTCTTTCCCACCCCTTAGCGGTTATTTAAGCGAGTGTTGTTTAACGACCTCTATGCGTGCTGTTACCCCTTCTTAATGGTCCTGGAGGATATTAGGACCTCTACCTATAGGCAGTTCTAGACAGACCCCTAAGGTTTTTAAAAGGGGAAAATACTAGGCGACATGCAAGAACAAATAGGACTTTAGCAAATAAAGGCAGGAAAGAACAATTAAGAGGCTAGGATTTACCTCCACAGATAATGCACGTAAACGGCACGACTCAAACACAAACAAAAGGCATTTTTATTAGACAGGATCCGAAAGCATAATGTCTAAGTTAATATCAAAACACAAAAGATATGCAATTTCATTTTATAAACCCAGAAGCAGGGGCCCTAATCAGTTTGCCTACTGATTTTAAGCCTGTTAACCATTAAGGAGTAAACACAAAAGAAACAGTTACACAAATCTTTATAAAGGTTGATTACCTAAGGCTTGCCTAGGCGTGGGGGGTAATGCACAATAGTTACCAGAATTGCTAAAAAACTGTTTAGAAGTTGTTATACCTAGAGCATGTTGTTCTAAGTGTTTCAAAATACAGGGATTATTACCAGTTTATTTAAAACAGAATAATCAAATGTGAGACTGTCTTAAGTCATTTTTTTCATGCATCAGTAGTTTAACTAGGCATGGCTTAGCAAATACAAACAAATTCCTAAGGCATGGTATCTAGTATGCACATATAAAATGCCGAATGATTTCAAGATATGCATAATTCCTAAAGCATGATTTCTAAATGCACAAGAAGTTACAGCATAATTCTAGGATGTACAGGAGCAACATTTTTTATGTTGATGCTATTATTTAGCCTAGAAGCAAGATTTCTAAGTGATAATATCAAATGAGATGCTGGAACAGTATACGTGAAACCTAAGAACATGATATCTAACGACATGCTTTGAATGTATTGGTCCTAAACATGGATTATAATGCACATATAGGAAATGTAAACCTAAGGCATGATTTCTACCCATTGATATTGATAACATATATAACTACCCTCCCCTTTTCAATAGCCAACCCCAATATTCTTTTACAATAATTATTACAAACCAATATTAAATGAATTACATAGACAAAGAAAATAAGAAGTTACATATAAGGAGCCTGAAAAAAGGCCTAGATATACCAAACTGCCCACAACCTCAAGTGCCAAAGTTTTTCATAACCTTTTCATGTCCGGGTGTGTTAGAGTTCCCTAAGGACCTCAAGGATCCCGGGCAGTGCTCACACCCAGATTTCACAACCATAACTGCGTAAGTGCAGTGTGGAAGTGCCAACCCTAGTGCATTAGAGTTCATAGAGATCTCACAGGGATCCCAAAGCATTCACACACTTGAGGGGCAGAACTTAAAGACCTAAGAGTAGAGTGAGAGTGCTTGACATAGTTTTGAAAGGGTTTGATAGGAAAACAATTATTGAAAGAGACTCAGTAGAAATAGTTTTATAAAATAAGAGAGACTTGTTTAGTGAAACAACCTTTGAGGAGAGTAGGGCAATTAACAAACACAGACCAAACACAGAACCAAAGCAGGTTCAGCATCATACATAGAACAAACCTTCACACAGGGGTGATGGGAACTGGGGACACATAGAGAACATAATGTACAAGCATAGAAGTTCAGGGAATATCATGAACTCCAGAATCAACACAGAATCAAACAACTTAGGGTACAAATTATTTTTCGAAAGAAAGGTTCATACTAGAAACCAGATAAACACAGAATTGAACAGAGTCACATTGAGACATACTACAAAAGGGGGGTAACATATTTATGCTGGTCCTAAGGGGAGTAATACATAACATAACATGCTAGATTGACAAAAATGTAAAGATGTCAACTACAGGTTGCACAACAAAACCATTGATAGAAACAAACTAGAAACAGGATAAACTGAAGCAGTAAAAGAAACACATTGGTTTTGGGACTTGAATTGAAATCAAAACATACCAGTAAAAAAGATAGCAAACACAAAAGTGAAGAATACGAGAGCACAATAATAGTCTTGATTGCAGCCGGTTAACTCAGAACACTAGCAAGTAACAAAGAAGGAGAGCAGAAAGCTTTGAGTGTGAGAGATAGTTTTTGAACCAATGTGTTCGTGTGTTGGTTTTAATGAGAGAGCATGTATATATAGTAGTTTGAAACTAGGTAGAATAATAAGGTAAAAATCAAAGTCACGCAGTAATTATGGAACTAGGTATCAATTAGTGCCAAAATCAGCATATATACTCCCTTAGTTAAAGGAGTTAACTTCAAACGGTAGAATACATGTAGCAAATAAGGAAAGATACCATTTATGACTGAAATATAACACATAAGGAAATAACTTCAGCACAGTACGGGTAGAAAGTAAGCAATTAAGGCTAGGTACATAATATTCTAATTAAGGAAATGTCATAAGAATCAGTTGACAGTGTAGTCGAACACATAATAAGGCAAGAAATAAACTAAGGTCGGAAAATCAGCAAGGAAATCATCATAAGAGATAAGTGAAAGGTATCAATTATAGGAAATTAGGGATTCAAATAGGAGCAATACTGATTAAAGGGAGAATTAACACAAATCTCTATGAACAAACGGAATAAACACATAATAGGCAAGAAGAAGTAAAATCAGAAATATAGTAAAGTAAGAATCACATAGAATCGGGGATTCAACTAGAAAAGATAGAACTGATTAGAGGAGTTAACAGAATAAACATAATATAAGCGGAAGAAGCAAAAATCAGAAATCCTACTGAACATAATAGGGTAAAATCACAGAAACTCAGAGCGTTCACGAGAAAAAAGCACACACGGTTAAACGAACATATTATCAAAGACAGACTCAGAACCCAAGATTAAGACCAAAAATTAGGGTTTTCAACGTAATAAATCAGATAAAGGGAAAAACTTAAATGACAGTTGAAATCTAGCAAGAATCATAGGATAATACTGAAAATCAGAAGGAAAAGTTATTTTAAAAGGGGTTTAAGAAACCCTCGTTTGAAGACGAAGAGGCATTTTTGAGAAATCAGAAAGATCTTTAAGGAAACAGTAAAATAACTCAGAAAACTCTTAGATCTGTTACAGCTCTAAGAAGTCAAGAACTAAAATTAGGGTTTCAGATAGAGATAACCCAGAGGTACAAAGACTCAAGCTTAGAAACCATAGGTTTTTAGCCGGAGATAGAAGGACCTTACTTGGACAGGCCAAGGGTGGCCTGAGAACGGTATGAAAAGGCCATGGGTGTGAGTTGAACGGCCTCTGGTCCCCTTGAGAACCTCAGGGTAGCAAGGATTCGGCATGTGAGGGAGACATAGAGGCTAGGGGTGGTGGTGGAACCACCATTGTTACCGGCAAGCCAACGGCCAGCGAGTATGAGCAGGGTTTAGCAGAGAGAGCTTGAGAGATATGAGAGGAGATGACGGCGGAGAGAAAATGAGAGAATGAGAGAATGAGGGTTTTTTTTTTGGGGGGGGGGGTAGTCTCTTAGGTTAATTTAGGTAAGAATGAATCTGGTCCGTTGATCCAAAATGATCAACGGTCCAGATTAAGTGGTAATTGGGTCGGGTAGGATCATGGATTGGGCCTCGGGTATTTGGGCTTGATATAATCAGGTGGGTCTAGTTTTAATTTGGGCTAGAATTAAAATGAAAAATGGCTATTTGTTAAATACCCAATTAAATTACTTAAAATAATTTGTAAAGATATCTAATAAACATAAAAATGAATTTCGTGCATAGAAAATGATTTAAAATGATTATTCTGTATTTTAAAATACAAATGACTAAATTTTTGTAAAAAAATGGTACAGAATTATATGATTGGGCTATAATTGCAAAGTTATTGCAATTATAGCCAAAATATGTCAAATTGGTTATTTATTGAATAATTTGGCCTTAATAGGACCATGAGTAATAATTAAATAAAGAAATTATTTTGGAATCATTTGTGATGCAGTTTTTTAATTATTTATTTGAAATAAAATGGTGGGTAAATTAATAAAAATAAAGGAAAATTATGGAAAAATATCAATGGCATTAATTCATGGTTTTGAAGGTATATATGCAATTTAAAAATATTTTTTGGGAAAAATTGGGTATTAACACTAGGTACATAGTCTATAGAACCGCTCTACTCAACCCTCAACGACCCCGGCATCGCCAACGTCACGGTCTTAGCGTGATAATCTAGAACAGCGTGACATGGAGACATCCAATCCATACCCAATATCACATCAAAATCAGTGAAGAAGGGCAATGCCGCTTGTAAAGCTCTTTCGTCGAGTGCGCGATCATGACAGGACTCGAGGGATCCCAATCGGCCTGCATCAGCAGAAAATGGAACTATCGAATCACGGGTGACTCGCTTTATCGGGATGGGAAGAATTGCAACATCGGCATCAACCATACGGAGCAGCAAAAGGTCCACTCGGGTCTCTAGACCCCAATAGACACCACACATGACCGGTATATGCGGTCCACAATAATAATATCTCCAACAAGAGTAGATACATGAACAGACGAGACTAGAGACTCACGGGGCATATCAAGAAAATGAGAGAAATACGAGGAAACATATAAATAAGTTAACCAGGGTCAAATAATACCGAGGCATCTCGGTGGCGAACTGAAACAATACCTGTAATTATAGCATCTGAAGAAATAGGATCTGTTATGGCATGAATTCATAGAAACGGGCCTGACTGCCACCTGATCAGCCTCCCCTCTAGGGCGACCCCTAGCTGACTGACCTCCACCTCGAGCTGGCTGGGCGGGTGGTGAAGTAACTGGTGCTGAAGTCAAAAATTGACTCCTCTGCTGAGATGGACCTCCGTGACGATAAGGACACTTCCTCCACACATACCCAAACTCCCAACACTCAAAACAACTCCCTGGTGCTGGTGACGGGAACTGAAGGAAGCCCCCAGCATCGGGATAACTAGTAGAACAACCTGGCATAGAGGAGCCCTGAACCGATGGAGCACGGGACAAACTCTGGACTGGGAGGGCACTGAGTGATGAGTGGCCCTGATGAGAACTGTGAGAACCATGACCCGATGATGCACCACGGTGAATTGGGCGGGCCTCCGGAACATACCTAAATGGACGGACTCTACCGTGCTGGAACTGACCCCCATAAGGAGTACCACTAAATCCACCATGTCCCCGAGGCTTCTTGGCCTCCCTCTCAACCCTCTCCTGAATGCGAACCATCTCAATCTTCCGAGCAATGTCGATAACCTCATCAAAAGTGTCACCAGACACTCTCTCTCAAGTCATAAGCAATCGCAACTGATAAGTGAGGTCGTCTATAAACCTCCCGATCCTCTCCCTATCTGTGGGAACCAATAAGATAGCATGATGGGCCAACTCCGAGAATTGCATCTAGTACTGTGTCACATACATATCACCCTGACGAAGCTGTTCAAATTGTCTGCACAACTCCTCTCTGCGGGACTGAGGCACAAACTTCTCCAGAAAGATAACGGAGAACTCCTGCCAAGTAAGGGGTGCTATGCCGACCGGCCTACGCCTCTCGTAAGCCTCCCACTAGTTGAATGCAACCCCATAGAACTGGAAGGTAGTGAATGAGACCCCACTGGTCTCCAGAATACCTGCTGTACGGAGTATCCTATGACACTTATCCAAGAAACCTTGTGCATCCTCACCCTCTACACCACTGAAAGATGGAGGCTGGAGTCTCCCAAACCTCTCCAATCTACGTTGCTCATCCTCAGGCATAGCAGGAACCACATAGTCCAGAGCAGCTGCAACCGGCTGGGCTGGTGGCACCCCTAGTGTCTGGAGTCCCTGAACAACCTGCTCGTGTGTGCAAGAGGTAGGAATCTGAGTGCCTCTCTCGGAGTGAGAAGTGGCTGCAACCCTCGAAATAGAGACTGCCTGAGAAAGGCCGATACATACTGTCAGAATCTGATCTAGGGCCTTCTGAAGGCCAGGAGTCACAATAGGCATAGGTGGTGTCTGAGCTGGCCACGCTAGGGAATCCATAACTGGGACCTGGTCCTAATCTAGGGCAACTGGTGGATCTGCAGGTACTTCCCCCGCTGTTGTGCGGGCTGCACCTCTACCCTTACCATGGCCTCTACCGCGACCTCGGCCTCTCAGGGCCCTGGCTGGTGGTACTGATGGTTGGCCCTCCTGCCCAGTAGTGCGCGTCCTCACCATCTGTGAGAGAATGAAACAACAGAAGTTTAGTTATCAGAATCAACAGATTTGCATGACAAGAATTCAAGAATTTGGAAATTTTCCTAAAGGTTCTGCAGCCTCTCGAAGATAAGAACGGACGTCTTCGTACCCATCCACAAGACTCTACTAAACCCTCTCATGACTCATGAGACCTATGTAACCTAGGCTCTGATAACAACTTGTCACGACCCTAAACTCAACCTATCGTGATGGCGCCTATCGATGGTACTAGGCCAGCCGACTTCCACAATACTTCGATAATTCATTCAAAGATATGCCAAAAAGACTTTTTGTATAACATAATTCATAAAAGAAACAAGAGTTGAACTTAATATAGAAATGCAAAAATAAAAGCCCCAAACATCGGGGTGTCACTAAGTCATGAGCATCTAATATAACTGGTCCATCAATACCAAGACTAACGTAGTCTAGAAATCCAAAATATAACTAAAGGAAAGATAGAGAAGAAGAAAGCAAGGTTGTGAATGCCGGGCAGCTACCTCACTGTCTCCAATGATCAGCTACAAGGAATATCAGCCCTCTCCGTGACCGACAACTCCTGGATCCGCACACGAGGCGCATGGAGTAACGTGAGTACACCAACTCAGTAAGAAACAGAAGTAAATAAGGGCTGAGAAGTAGTGACGAGCTAAATGCAAATACAATTCATTTCACAAAAATTCAGTAAAGTGTGGCATGCTTTACATCCATAGTTTAAGTCAAATCAGTTTATTTGAATCAAGTTCAAGTAAATTCAATTAAAAATATCTTTCAACAGTTCTCAAACAAGGACTTAAGGAAACTATGTGCATCAATAATAAATCATATACCGCCCATCGGGAAATTATCACTCAGTCCTCCCAATCACTCCAACCTCACAATCACTCATTCCTCACATTCGCTAAGCACAAGATACTCGACACTCGCACTCAGTAGGTACGTGCGCTCATTAGGGGTGTGTACAGACTCCGGAGGGACTCCTTCAGCACAAGCACTATATCAATGCCAATCATGGCAGAATCAATGACACATGATGCGGCGTGCAGCCCGATGCCATAAATGCCCTCACAAATCAGGCCCTCGACCTCACTCATTCATCAATCTCTCCAATCTCTCGGGCTCTCAGAAATCAAAATAATCAGCCCAAACAACATTGACATGATGCATCAAATAGAATAGCAGAGACTGAGCTATGATGGAAGAATGCATGAACATGACCGAGTACGAAATATCAACGAAGACAGTGAGACGATAGCAAGAAACGACCTATAAGGGTCCCAACAATACATGCATAGGGCCTAAACATATTATCTAGCATGATTTATAGTCAATATTTCAATAACACATAGCAAGCGTATAGCTAACAACAACTTGTTCAACTTTATGGTTTCTACGGGACGGACCAAGTCATAATCCCCATCAGTGCACGCCCGTCACCTAGTATATGCGTCACCTCCAAATAGTCAAATGACACAAAAATCTGGGTTTTCAAACCTTTAGGACCAGATTTACAACCGTTACTTACCTCAATCCGAGCAAATTCCTACTTCGCAATGCCCTTGCCTCTCGATCCGGCTCCAAACGTCCCGAATCTAGCCACAAGTAATACAACACAAATAATAAAGGCTAAAGAGATCAATTCCACAAGAAAAGTACTAAATTAGAGCCAAAATCCGAAATCTACTCAAACCCAGTCCCCGGGCCCACGTCTCAAAATCTGACAAAAACCACAAAACCCAATATCCCATTCACTCACGAGTCTAACCATACTAAATTCATCAAAATTTGACATCATTTTCCCCTCCAAAACCCCAAAACTCACTCTCCAATTTCCCAAGCCCTAACCCCCAATTTGACTTCAAAACCCCACTAATTAGGTGAGAAATAACCGGGAAAACGCCATAGCTAAGGATAATTAGGCTCAAGGAACTTACCTAAGTGACAACCCTCGAATTTCCCTTTAAAAATCTCCTCAAAAGCTCCAAAGTCCGTGTTTTAAATTGTGAAAATGAGGAAAAATCTCGAAGTCCTCTATTTATACTTTTTGCCCTACAAAAACGCACATGCGGTCTTTTAACCGCACCTGCGGTGCCGCTTCTGCAGTTGAAACTCCGCTTCTGCAGAAACTCACTTAAAGTACTGCCCCTGCACCTGCGGACACGCACCTGCCATTTCCCTCCGCTTCTACAGAACCAGCCAAATTCCTCACTTCCGCATCTGCGCCTCAACCTCGCACCTACGGTTCTAATCCAACTCAGCCTTGTCCGCATCTGCGACCTCCTAAGTGCTTCTGCAGGCTCGTACCTGCGCCTCTCACTCCGCAGGTGCGGAAAACACTAGTAGCAACAGCTTCAGCTGCCTTTTTTCAACCCCAAACCTTCCGTTAACCACCCGGAATCACCCCGAGGCCCTCGGGACCTCAACTAAACGTATCAACACGTCCCATAACATCATACGAACTTAGTTGAACCCTAGAATCATTCAAAACAACATCAAAATACCAAATTACCCTCGGATTCAAGCCTAAGAACTTCTAAACTTCCAAATTCTCCAAACGACGCCAAAACATATCAAACCACGTCCAAATGACCCCAAATTTTACACACACGTCAAAAATGAAACCACGAACCTAATCAAACTTCCGTAATTCCATTCCAACCCCGATGTCAAATTTCCCGCTGCCGACCAAAATCGCCAAATTTTCAACTTTCGCCAATTCAAGTCTAATTCCACTACAGACCTCCAAATCACATTCCGGATGCGTTCCTAACTCCAAAATATCCTAACAGAGCTAACAGAACCATCAATATTCAAATCCGAGATTGTTTACACAAGTCAACATCCGGTTGACTTTTCGAACTTAAGCTTCTAATTCAGAGTCTAAGTGTCTCAATACACTCCGCAACTATTTCGGGTCCGAACCAACCAACCCAATACAATATAATGCAATTGTAAAGCATAAAATAAGCAGAAATGGGGGAAACGGAGTTGTAACTCTCGAAATGACCGGCTGGGTAGTTACACTTTATAAGTTAACAAGTAGAGGCATGAATGACTAACATGGTACAAGGCCTGTACTAAAGCGCAACAAACCAGATACGAGATGGATATAATTATAATAACAGGAAGTAGACATGGTATTTGCAAGTTAAGCAAGTAGAAGGCATGGGAAACACAACAACATTTGAGGTAGAGAACAAAGACAAAACAATAACGACAAGTCACATAATAACCATAAGTACGACAGTAACAACTCAAGATAAATACGTGAACGTATCCACAAGGAAAGGATATCAGAACATAATGCATGTCCCTCGTCCTCACTTGCACGGAAACACCCTTCGTGCCATGAACTCGTGATAACAGAAAATCATGATAACATAAATACAATGGCACGGCATCACTCTTCGTGCTTTTACTCTCAAATGAAATAGCACGTCATCACCCTTCGTGCTTTTACTCTCAAATGAAATGGCACAACATCACCCTTCATGCTATACACTCGCATAACATGGCACGACATCACCCTTCGCGCTTTTACTCTCAAATGATATGGCATGTCATCACCCTCCGTGCTTTGGACTCTCCCTCATATGATAATATATAAATAATGACAGGCATTACCCTTCGTGATTTACACTCTTCCTTACCAAGCATATGTATATGGATGTCAAACAAGGTAGGAAGCATAAATAACGTCAAGGAGAGTGTTTAAATGAATATTCCAAGCGAACCTATTCACAACTTTCAAGCCAACAATAGTTCAATTAACCCTCATTAACCTTATTATTCAAATATTTCAACAAATCTCAAGAATGATCTACAACAGGAGTGTAGAATCTAATATCTCAAGAATATCGGTCGTAGCAATGTATTAATGATTAAGCATAATGATGACCGAATTAGATATATCAATATTTTCTCAGAAATTCCGTCAAATTTTGATCAAGTTATAATAAACTAAATCTTGGTTTCTAACATTTAATTCTATATTCTTAGTATCTATGAGTCAAGTAAGACATGAAGCAAGAAGGTCGCGTTATTCTACAAGGCACAATTCACAGCATAATCTACCCCCGAGCATGATTAATCCTGGCACATGCATATATGTTCGTCATTTCATATATGTATCACCCCCGCATTAGCAAATAATGTCAATTAGTAGGAAAACTTTTCTCAACAAAGTTAGTCAAGAAACTTACCTCCAACAAGCCAAATCGATACACTAGAAGCACCATCTCGCTCAAATCATCCTCCGAACGGCTCAAAACTAGCCAAAAGCAACTCAAATACATCAAATAATGCTAAAGGAAACAAATTCAATCGATAAAGGTCGAATATTTAATCAAAATCCCAAAATCATCCAAAAGGTCCAACCCGGGCCCGCATCTCAGAACCCGACAAATATCACAAAATCCAACAGCTCATTCAATTATGATTCCAACCATACTAGTTTCACTCAAATCCAACTCCAAATCGATGTTTAAAACTCAGAAATTCACATTATGAAACTTTAAGCTAAAACCCCCCAATTTCCTCTTTGAATTCATCAACCAGTAGCCAAAATCAAATATAAATTCATGAAATATAACTACAATCGAGTAGAGAACACTTATCCTAATCCACATGGTGAAAATTGCTTCAAGAATCGCCTCAATCCGAGCTCCAAAAATGCTAAAATGGCCGAAACCCTCGAAACAGAGTACTTTATACTGGACGAATTAATGAACTGCGATCGCGGAAATACCATCACGATCGCGAAGAAGAAAGTTCCACCGCCCAGAAAATACCTTATGCGATCGCGAGCAAAGCTCCGCTAATATGAAACAACCATACTGCCTCCTAACAATAACTACGTGATTGCAGACGTACTCATGTGAATGCGAAGCACACATGCGACCAAGCTTTGCTAACGCATCCAGTAGTACACGAACGCGTGTAAGAAATTCCAAATTCCCAGCTGCCTAGTCTCAACATTATGCGTACACAGCCTCGTTGTGCGAATGCGTACCGTATTCCTCACAAAGATACGTGATAGAGTCAATCCAGTCGTGACCGCGGATAAGAATTATCTCAGCTCCATATTTTCCTTTACGCGATCGCACCTCCAAATCCGCGGCCGCAAAGAACAACCGAGGCATCAGACACCAGAACACACCAACAATGAATACATGAAGAAAAATAGTTTGAAATCAATCTGAAACACGTCTGAGCCCCTTGGGACCCAGTGCGAGCATGCCAACAAGTCCCATAACATAATAGGAACCCACTCGAGGTCTCAAATCACACCTAACAACATCGAAACGACGAATCGCACCTCAATTCGAACTTGATGAACTTTGAACTTTTCAACTTCCACAACTCGTGCCGAAACATAGCAAACCAACCCGGAATGAATTCAAATTTTGCACACAAGTCCCAAATAACATAACAAAGCTATCCCAATTTCCGGAACCACAATACAAATATGATATCTTCAAAGTCAACTTCCGGTCCAACTTATGAACTTTTCAAACCTTCAATTTTCTAATTTTCGCCGATTTGTGCCGGAACCTTCTAGAAACATCCAAATACAAATCCGGACATACTTCCGAGTTGAAAATCACCATCTGAACTTATCGGAACCATCCAAACTTCATTCCAGGGTCAAATCACAAAAAGTCAAACTTGGTCAACTCTTCCAACTTAAAGTTTCAACAATAAAATTCATTCTTCCAAATAGATTCTGAATAACCTGAAAACTAAAATCGACGATTCACATAAGTCATAATCCATCATATGAGTATACTCATGCCTGCAAACTACCGAGCGAAGTGCAAATACTCAAAACAACCATTCAGATCATTACAACTTATATAGTTATTATTCATCATGCTTGGGATTCTTCTTTCCATGATCTACAATGAAGAATGTTATACTTGGGAGTTGGGATATTGAATGAATTTATTTTTTTCTGTGAGTTCTTTAGCCTTTTGTGAGTTTTTCAAAGTTGGTTTGTTTATGGGTCAAAATCGTGAGAATTTTTTAAAGTGATTGTCTATATGTGATTACCAGAGGTATTTACTTTGGAATTCTTTGTAAAACCTCCTAATCACTATAACCATATGGAGTTTCTATAATTTATTATGCGTCTGGTGGTTTGTTGAGCCCGGCGGGGGAATGCTTACCGATACCGAAGCCGTTTCGCTCGTCCCTCTTTCCTTTCGAGGAGGGATTTCGCTTCACTCTCCTTGACTAATAAGATATATAGGGTTTTTCCCTTTACTAGTAAGAGGCAAAGATCATCAGCTTTTAGTCTTGCTTTTTTGGTCCCCGATATGAGCTAAGACATGTTGATATGCTTAAGGTATTAAATTGGCGAAAAAATGAAATATGATTTTAATTTTGAGTTAGCATATCATTACAGCTGAGTGATTATGATAAATAAATTTTACAAGATATAGAATTCTATCATTATAGGAAAAAACGAATAGGATGGTTAGGTTACACATAATTTTTGTAGATAAGAAGGAAACATAAGTATTTTCATGTTTCTTCTTTCTTTACTTATAAATTTATAATATCATTTTAACAAATTTATAGATATATTTTAATCTCGTGAATAAATTTACTAGTTTTTAATATTAGCAGTAGCTAAACACATTATATATTTTAAGTGGTACTCCTGGGAAGTTAGGCCTTCTGTCTGTGCCTTTGATTGAACTTTTGTCCCGTGCATAATTTCTCACTTTTCTCTATGCTCCCGATAAACTCTAAATCACTTTCATTTTATGCCAATATTCTATCAACCATATTTCTATCATTTCACTACTTTTAACAGTTCACTTAACATCGATTTAAGCACGACTTAAGTTTAAACGCGTTCAAAATTTTCTGTCGCACTATAGGTTTTTCTTATAACTATTTTTAAAGTTTTATCTTTTTCTTGTTATTTGTATTTTTTATTTTAATATTTTTTTTTTATCAAAATCATCATATCCACGTACCTTATTAGTGTATTTGGCATGCATTTTGTTTACATCAATTGCGTCGCAGGCACATAAACATGATGATGATGAAATGAGCCTATTAATAGCCATTATATCATTGTAAAGGCAAATTATCCAAGATGTTCATTGTAGAGGCGCGAGGTTTCCTAAATTGAACAGAGGCGGATCTAGAATTTTAAGTGTATGAGTTCCTAAAAAAATCTCAAGTTAATATATAATAATAACTAGATTAACGGTTGGTTCCAAGCTACATATTCTTATACATTTAATAAATTTTTCAATGCAAATACAGGATCTAGACAAAACCTAATAGATTCATGGGAACCCGCATATATTGTGTTGGATCCGCCCCTAAAATTGAATGGGAGGTTGGAAAGTCTGGGTTTTTATCCTTAGTAGTGAGAGGTAGATGTCTTAAGAGTGTAGGGATGTAGTGTAGATCGCTAGCTTGGGGCTGTATGTCCAAGTCTAGAGGTTGTGGGTTTTTTTTTTTTTTTTTTTTTTTTTTTTTTTTTTTTTTTTTTTTTTTTTTTTTTTTTTTTTTTTTTTTTTTTTTTTTTTTTTTTTTTTTTTTTNTTTGCTTTGAGCTGTACATATTATACTTGGTAAATTAAAATATTAGTTACCAAAAAAAAAAATAGTCATTATATCAAGTAAAGATTCTTAAAATAAGAAATATGGGAGTGGGAGGGTAGGCTTAATAAAATCAAAATATGTACATGCGTCAATTCAGTTAGTAATTAAGCTTTTCTTTTATGACCACGAGCTCGATATAGACAATTTTATATTGAGGCGTAGTTTTCTAAACTATTTTGGGGAGTGCCCACAAATTATCTCTTTTTTTTCATTTTATGTGACCTTTTTTGATTAGGCACTGACAAGATATAGCAATGGAGGAAGAGGTTGAGTTTAAGTTGAGCAATGATGCACGTCCAATCCGTACTCAATAGTGAGTGAAAACAGTTGTTGGAAGAATAATACCTAACAAAATCGGGGTCGATTTCCACAAAGAGTTTAATATGGGTGTTAGGGTGTACACTTAATGAGAGTAAATGAAATAACTGAATTGCGCTTCTAAACAAGATATTTTGTTTTCTACTTCTAAATTAACACTAACAATTATAAACTAATGCGAAGAAACTAGAAAGCGAGTGATTATTTTTGTTGTTTTTACCAAACAGATAAAAGGCCTAGGGATGTGACATTCACTTAGGTGTTCGCCTAATGGGTTGAGTACGTTAACACTTGTTTTATTGATCGGGATGTATTATAGCTCTCAACTCTAAGTTACCCACTCAATACCCCTCGATTATAGAGTGATTTTGCCCAATTTGGCTTTCTCAAGACCAAATGAGTATCACGCTAAATAGTTGATATGAGCTCAAGTCTGATTTTTTCTATCTCTAGTTCAAACCCTTTAATTAGGCTAGTCAAATCCTCAATTAGCCAAATTTCTTAATAGCCAAGTTTTCCTAGACTAGGTCCCTCTTTCTCAAGTAAAGACCAAGTCAAAGGCATAAATCAATGTTTGCAACCATTAATTCTAAAATTAAATCATAAACATGGATAAATAATCAACACACAATATAAACAAAAATTAAATACCCATAAAGTTTAAACACTAGGGTTGGGTCACAATCCTAGTAAATGTCTAGCTACTCATAGTATAAAATGAAGAAAGCAAAGAAGAAATACTAATTAAATCATAATATAAAATTAAAATGATAAACTATGATGTATTAATCCCACAATGATCACAAATTTCCTAAAATGGAAAACTACAACGACTATAGTTGCTAGAACTTCAAAATATAACCTAAAAATGTGATTCCCGTCTATTTATAGTGGCTCAAAATTCACCGACAAAAATGCCCCTCGAGAGTTTCTGCGGCAGTACATTTCCATGTGCAGTTCGCAAATTGCTTGAATCTGTAAGGAATTGGATTCTGCAGCCGCACAATTTGGTCTACGGCTGCAATTGAGCTACTACGGCCGCACAATTCTTGTGCAGTTCGCACTCCAGGCAAGGCTTCAGTCTTGGTCATTTGCACACTCTCTGAACTTTTTGAATTCTTTTCAGTGCGGACCATGTTATACGGCTGCACAATTCATTTGCGGTCCGCACTTCTGCTTCAGGTACTACTAGGCTTCTTCATTAGTTCTGCGGCCGCAGAGGGAATTCTGCGGTCCGCACTTGCTTCTGCGGCCGCAGAAATACCTCTAAGGACCGCACTTCTTGTGTGGTGCGCCCCTTCTTGCCTTGTGAGTCGGAACACTCCTTTCTGAATCGGATTTCATCATAAGAGCCCAAATTTAGAAACTTAAATCAATAATTTCAGACTAAAAACAAAAGTAAAAATGTACTAAGTGGTCAAAATCCACACTTATCAAGCAACAATGGAGGATTCTGGAAATATGCATAAATGAAGAGAATAGAGAGAGACAGAGACATAGAAAGAGAGAAAATCAGAGAGCTTTGAATTGGAAATAAAAATTGATTAGTATTATTTATATGTGAAGTATTGTATACAGAAGTGCAAGAATATTTCTAACTGACTAACTATCCAACTGCCAGCTAAGATACAACTAATCTAAGTGCTCTTAACTAATTGAATACATCATTTAATTGAAAAATGGAGAAATATAAAACATATAAATACACCTAATTGTCTCAATACTCCCCCCTTGGAGGTGAGGATTGCACAGTCAACTTGCTCATAACGGTTGAATGCTTGATCCTAGTCAAGGCCTTGGTCATAATGTTAGCAAGTTGCGCATGTTTAGTGACATGGTTCAAGGAAATCAGATCCTCTTGAAGCTTATTCCTCATAAAGTGACAATCAACTTCAATGTGTTTGTTTTTTTCATGTAAGATAGAATTTTGGCAATATATAGAGCTAACTGGCTATCATAGAACATTGTAACTGGTTTAGAAAATGGAACATTCAACTCCTTAAATAATCTTCACGGCCAAGTCAATTCACCAATAACTTTTTTGAGAGACCTATAATTTGCTTCTGCTAAAGATAAGGAGGCAGACTCTTGCTTCTTAGACTTCCAGCTTATGGGACTATCTGCCAAAAATTACTATTAATTAATCTTCCAGAGTTTGGACAAGCTACCCAATATGAGTCACAATACGTATTTAGTGTACAATTAGGTCATTATATGAAAAATACCTGATGTGAGATCATTCTTCAGGTACCATAATAGGTGGAAAGCTGTTTTTAAATGAGGTTGTCTAGGGGTCTTGCATGGACTGGCTTAAGTGTTGCACATTGTAAGCTATGTCCAGCCTAGTATTAGCTAGGAAATTTAACATTTCAATTAGGTCATGTAGTAGGTTAGGTTCTTCAGCATTGTTCCCTCCTTATCCTTCAGTTTCTCATTTGGATCCAGAAGAGAAGATATATCACTTGTCATGACCCAAAATTCCACCTTAGGAATCATGATGAACCTTAGTGTCTAAGATTAGATAAGCCTAACACATGGGGAGATCTAACATAGATAACTATCTTAACTATATAAAGCTTAAACTGATAAATGGAATAACGTAACTAAAACGGAAAAAATGGTATACAATCCCCAGAACCGATAGTACAAAGTCATAAGCTCTACTAACATACACTAGAATTTCCAAAATACAATATTGTTCTGAAATGAAAATAAATAGCAGTAAAGATAATATACGAAGGTGACTCCGAGTCATGCGAACGTCAAGCATGTATACCTTGAAGTCTCCAACCACGCAGAAACAACTCTCAAGAACCGACACGATCAGAAGTACCAGGATTTTCACAAAAATGTGCAGAAGCATAGCATGAGTACTACACCACATTGGTACACAGTAAGTATCAAGGCTAACCTCAGTGGAGTAGTGATGAGGTAAGTGAAGACACTCACTAGACATAAAATATGTGCAAGATATTAACATAAAGCTAGCAATGAAAAGAACGTCAATGTAAGGCTAAAAACGTAAAGATTATTAATATAAGACAAATAAAGGAATAATAGAAACAGAATTGGAAACAAGAAGTAAACGGATAATAAAGCAGCAACATAATCAGAAAACAGATGAAATATGAATGATCTCAAATTAGGAAAACAGATGACAATTCAAGTAATCAAATCGTTCCAACACATGACTTACATCAAGAATTACCCTGAGGCACCACACCCTGTAACCACAAATCATAAGCCACAATTTCGAATTCTACACGCATGGCACCTCGTGCCTACATTATCAATCACATTTACACGACAAAGTCTATGTGCTACCATGTACATTTTATCCGTATCAAATGCAAAATAAAATATTCGATGGGTCTGTTTAAATACAAAATGCATAATAACCATCTTGAATAAAGTAAGGCGTTAAATGAGTTAATGAGTTTATTTTAGAAAATAAATAAATTATAATTTATACAAAATAGAGTATCAACTGAGTGTAGTTTAGAAATCAATAAGGTAAAGTAAAATATTATTTTTAAATTAAGAAAAATATCAAATAAGTTAACGAATTAAATATAGAATTTTTTAAAATAAGGCGTGATAACAGTTTCAAGTAAAGTAAAATAGTAAATAGAGTAATGAGAGTAATTTGAGAACCCAATTAAAGTAAAATATGATAATCATTTAAAAATAGCAAAGCACCGAGTGAGATTGTAACGACCCAGCCAGTCGTTTTGAGAGTTGTAACTCCGTTCCCCCATTGACTGCTCCTTTTGTACTCCATAACTGTTATGTGACTTGTCAGAGTAGTCGGTTCGGGTCCGGAGGAATTTCAGAATTAAATGAGACATTTAGTCTTATGGTTGAAAGCTTAAGTTGAAATGGTTGACCGGATGTTGACTTATGTGTAAAAGACTCTGGAATGGAGTTTTGATGGTTCCGTTAGCCCCATTGGGTGATTTTGGACTTAGGATCATGTCCGGATTGGGATTTGGAGGTCCTTAGTGGAATTAGGCTTGAAATGGCGAAAGTTGGATTTTCTAGAAAGTTTGACCGGAAGTGGACTGCTGATATCGGGGTTGGAATCTAATTCTAGGAGTTGGAATAGGTTTGTAATGTCATTTTTGACTTGTGTACAAAATCTGGGATCAATCAGACGTGATTTGATAGGTTTCGGCATAGTTTGTAGAAGTTGGAATTCCTTAGTTTTAATAGGCTTGAATTGGGGTGCAATTCATGTTTTTGAAGTTGTTTGATGTTATTTAAGGGCTCGACTAAGTTCGTATCATGTTTTAAGACTTGTTGGTATGTTTGGTTGAGGTCTCGGGGGCCTCAGGTTGATTCTGGATAGTTAACATATTAAGAGTTGAAATTGAGAGATTCCTGAAGCTGGACTCTGCTGGTGTAACCGCAGCTGCGGAACTTTGATCGTAGGTGCGAGCTCGCAGGTGCGGGCTGGGTTGCGCAGGTGCAAGTTTGGAGGGGAGTGTACAGGTTTCCACAGGTGCGAAGAAGTTTCCGCACCTGTGAGACCGCAGATGTGAAAAGGGGACCGCAGAATAAGAATTAGGCAAGGGGCTGGGTTCCGCAGAAGCGGCTTGCATACTCGCAGAAGCGAGTCCACAAGAGCGGAGTGAGGGGACTCAGGAGCAGAAGAATCTGCAGATGCGGGTGATTGGTCTCTTGTGCGACGCTGCAAAAGCGGTTAAGTTTCCGCAGAAGCAGAAGTGCTGGCAGAACACTTAATACAAGGGTTCACGATTTTGCTTCATTTTAAACATTTTGAGCTTGGGTTTTGGCGATTTTTAAGAGGGTTTTAGAGGGGATTCATGAGGTAAGTCCCTTGTGCTTATTTTTTATCAATAATCTTGCTTCCCCATTGTTTTTCCACCCCGTTTGGTATGTATTTACGGTGTAAATGGGAGTTTGAGGCTATGGATTTTGAGAGTTTGAAGAAAATAAGTTTCATCGAAAGTTGATAAGTTTGGAATGTTATAACATGTACTTTGGGGGTGATACTAGGGTTCTTAACATTATAAGAAGGTTATTCTATGAGTTATTTTAGTCCTATGGTAGTCATATGTTACGTTTTGAAGTCAAGCGGGTTGTGGAACAAAAGTTGGCAAAGGTCATCACAAGTTACATTCTTAATGTGGTGAAAATTAGGTCAAATGTAGCAGAGCTTTTCTCCTAATATACTTGGATTTACAGTATGAACTACATATCAAATTGAATATCTACAAGCCTAGTTTTTAACACATTAAACCTTTTGTCAATACGACATTTGAGTAGAGTGATATTCGCGTTTTCGCGAGACTGAGCAAGCAGCTTTCAATTGGACCCACTTAGGCGGTGGTCGACCAACTTCACTTTAAAAACGATTTGGACGACCCTTTTCTCATTTTTCGCCCCAACCTCGTCCCTACACTCCTATTAACCCTCCTAAACAAATACCATAAGGATTTGAAGTGATTCCAAAGTGATTACACCATATTTCAACATCAAAAGTTAGTTCTAGTGATGAACAACACCTCTCTGAGGTTGTGTTGTCATTGATGATAATTGTGGGGTGTGTTTGGCTGAAATTTTTAGTTGTTGATACTGGCTAAGATGAGTATAACATCCTAATAATTGTGCTTAAGCTTGATTGTATGTTGGTTAATTTATTAGGATGATAAACTACAAGATAATACTTGGATTAGCTTGAGATGTTGTTGTTCTTGATGGATTGATTTGAAAGTTGCTCTTATGGACTTTAAGTGGCTGGAAATTATGGAAACTAAGTTGGTTATGATATTTTTAGTATTATTATGTTGTTTTCCATGTCAATCTTGTTGAGGAAATTGGCAACTAGAAAAGAAATTGCTATAAAGAACTTGGAAGTTGTCTACAGTGATATTATCTTGTGTTAGGCTACTTCGGGTAACATTAAAATTGATTACAAGGTTGAAAATCCTTTAAAAGGTATTGGTTATTATTCTATATATATTACTAAGTTCAATAATGAATGATAATAGAGTTGAAGGGTGCTAAAGGGATTCAATCCGAGCTTGTCGCTCGTCGTGATATGTTGATAAATTGTTAATGAAATATTTTGGACCCTATTGTTGATGTTGTTCTTATTGAATTGCGCTGGTTGTTGTTGTTGGTATATGACATTGGAGGAGGCCCTTGTTACATGGAATATGCTTCCCAAATTTGCATAAACAAGACACTTATTTAAGTTGCGAACTTAGCCTTTACTCAATACTGATTTTGAATCTCCTTATGCCATGGTAGATTGAGTTTAGTTTTTTGAAGAATTTCTTGGAAGGTATTAAGGACTCAACGGAGTTAAGGTATGTTAAGGCTATCCCTTCTTTCCTTCTGGCATGATCCATATGATACAAACGAAACGAGCAAACACACAACTTTCACAAATGAATCTATTCATGGGTGCCTATGCCCTTGATTCCCCATGTGCCCTATTATTATATCGTCTATTCATGGGTCTCAGAAAATACATAAGTTGATAAAGTTTATTTCATGATATTAACCAAAGGCAAATTGATCTTATGAAATTCCAAGAGATCTTATTGACTTATTCTTATGCATTGCATTCATTTATGCATGATCATTGAACCATGCCCAGATGGTGTCATATACACATATATAATATGTATATGATGTATGGGGAAAGATTATGGTTTTATATGTGCACCATCACCTGATCAGTTGGTATACGTTCATGATTTCGCTAATAGAGGCTGAGATGATATAATGGGATGCCATCAGAGGCTTGATAATGTTATGTATGCATATACCTATGCAGGATATGACATTTATATGCATATGCATGACATTATAAATGCCTTATGATTCACAGAGCTACTCAGACTTATAGGTTGAATTCTTTACTCCATGTTTATTTTATGTCTTTTATATACTACTTATCATGCCTTACATGTTCAGTACTTTATTTGTACTGGCGTCCCTTTTTCTTGGGAGCATTGTGTTTCATGACCGTAGGTCCCGATAGATAGGTTGAAAATCCTCATAATAGGCTACCAACTCAGCGGAAGGTGTGGGTGCACTTCACTTGCTCCGAAGTTGCTTATTTGGTCACTATACTTTGGACCTGTAATGATTGGTATGGTAGGGCCCTGTCCCGACCTTTACAACGTTTATATACTCTTAGAGGCTTATAGATGATGTCATGTATATGGATACTTGTACGGCCTTGAAGGCCTAGGGTTTGAGTGTACAAATGATCATGTCGGCCTTATAGGCCCATATGTCACAAGTATAAGTTTGTATATTGATGCGAGGCTAAAATTCATGGTTTAATATGTTATATGCCTTAAATTTTATGTGCGTTAATGATAAAAACACACTTTTTATGTGCTTAATGGAGTTTATTACATATGTAGGTGAAGTGGAGATGGAAACGGAGCTAAAGGGATGCAAATACGTCGAAAATACGCTTAAGGGTCGAAGAGGAAATACCTCGGGCGATAGCCGGGCGTTTGGCCCCTAAAGCCAGGCAGCCCCTGGCATTAGGGGGCGTTAGAGCCCAAACGCCAGGCCTGCCCTGGCCTTATTGGGGCGTTCGAGCCCAAACGCCCGGGGTCCCAAGTTCGGTCAATTCCGAGTTTTGACGAGTTTAAGTATTTTCCGGTTGGAATATAAGTCTCCTACACGTTTAGGGTTCATCCTAAACATATAAATAGACCCCGAAAACACAACTTGA
>ML350874.1:1164-33693 GCA_005239505.1 Nicotiana paniculata
AAAGAGATCAAACAAAGTTATGAATGACAGTTCAACATTGTCAAATAACTCAACCCATTCTCGTGATGAAGACAATGTTCAGAAATAAAGGTAAAGCATTAGGGCTTTTTGATGAGTCAATAAAGGTTAAAGCTTTTTAATGATTTGCTAAGTCTGGCAGGATATGACCAGATAATGTGTCTTTAGGATTACACGTTTAGGAATCACCTATGTGAATGTGAAGTGTAATCCTTTTCAAGGGGAATGAAAGTAAAAGCCCATTCTCTAAGCACCCATGAAACCAGGCGGTGTTCATGGCTGAAACGAACACAACCGTGAGAACCATAGATGGTTAAGGATTGATTGTGTGACTTATGTTGTCTAGGTATACAACAAAGCTCGACGGTTCAAAGATATCAAATTTACCGATTGACCGAGTATATCCGATATAAGTTTACTACGGAAAGTTCAAAGGGAAACCTACTTATCCAGATGCAATTAATTCTTGCATGTAAAACACACACACGTCTGTGCATTCTTTTATTTTATAGNTGTGTATATATATAGAAGCTCTTCTTCTAGCTCTTAAAGAGTTGAGAAGAAGGCAAGCCTCGCGCCGCCGTCGTTGTCGCTCGCTCGGCTCGGCTCAACTTCGGCTTCGAATTTGGTCAAAGATTGATTGATTAATCTTTTTGGACAAAATTCTTTTCAAATTAATTAATTAATGGAAAAAATTCAATTCGGAATGACCCGCGACCCGGTCCGGTCCGACCCGTTTTCTTTCCTGGATTATTTTAAATCCGTTTTTTAAATTTTCCGCATTATTCATACCTGTTCAAAATAGCTATGGCTGTTCTGAAAGGATTCACACCTGTTCCAACAGCATGGCTGTTCTGAAAGGTTGCAAAACCTTTTCAGAAACAATACGAAATTGGCTATAAATATACCTTGAATCCCAGAATTTTTACTTACTAAATTTTCTGATCTTCTTCTTCTTCTTTTTCTTCTTCTTCTGCACAAAATATTTCAGTGTGTTTTACAACCTTCGAGTGGTTCGTTATTCACCGGCGTTTTGGTACCAACACTCTGGTGAGTTAAATCGTTCTATCTTGGGAAAGATATATTCCAAAACCTCGGGTACTTGAGAGAAATAATTTCCTTAAGGACACACTGTGTATTCAGTGGACTCGATTTTTTCCTACACTGTTTTCAGAATTCATTTTTGACGTTCTTGACCTACTAACGTTCTGTTTTTGTATTTTTCAGAAAGTTTACTGTTTTTAATTTATTTTACAGCAATACAGATTATTAACAATATCTATCCTACATGGAGATCAAACTCAGCCAAAAATAATATTTGTCAGATGTTTTGTGACTATGTGAAGTAACCGTTAGTTTTGAGGGTATAAGCGAGCTGGTTTGTCAACGATGAGGACATTTTTTATACCAAAATGAAACGGATGATAAAATTGCTCTATTTTCAATAATTTTGACCCTTTACCGTACTTAATACTATAAATTATTTTTATAAATTATTGCATTCATATTTTTATAATAACATAGATATGTAAAAACTTTTTTTAAAAAAATCCTTTACTTTTTTAAAGTAAAAAGTAATTAAAAAGCAGTAAGGATATATTACTCGTGGCAAATCTCGTAAATACTTGAAGCGGTTAAAGCCGTCGGCATCTTTATCATCTCACCGTTAGTTTCCATCTTATCCAACGGCTTAAAATCACGATCCGCGTGATCTACTCTAATTGGTCCAATTTAAAATCCCTCCACCTCTATATAAAACCATCAAAACCCAGTAGAAGTTTTCAATTTTTGCTTTCATCTTTTCTTTAGTGTTCAAAATTTCAAAGCAAATTCTTCTCTTTGACAGTAAAGAATAATGGCTGGTAGAGGAAAAACCCTAGGTTCAGGAGCTGCAAAGAAGGCTACATCCCGTAGTAGCAAAGCCGGTCTTCAATTTCCGGTCGGTCGTATCGCCCGTTTTCTTAAAGCCGGCAAGTATGCCGAGCGTGTCGGCGCCGGAGCTCCGGTTTATCTCGCTGCTGTCCTTGAATACCTTGCTGCTGAGGTTAATTTCGTCATTCACTTCTTTAATTATTTCACTTTTTTGCATAATTCAGTTTCTTTGAGTTTCAAATGCTAGGGTTTACATTTCTCTGTTATTAGTTATGACTTTCGCTAACAATTTTTTATTTAGAAATTTTCCTTATTTTTAAATAAAAAAATATGAAGTGATTTGGAGTCCTAGGTCAAGTTCTGTAATTTTTAGCTAGATCCGATATTAATCTCTTCAGGTTTTATTAAATATTATATGCAGATAATATTTATTATACAATACAGTGCTCAAATAAATTCGATAATTTCATTTCTAAAAGGAAGAAAAGGTTTGAGGAGCCAAAAAATTGAGGTCAAATAAAAAACTTTAATTTTGTAAAGTGAAGTCGATAATGACGGGGCTAATATCTCAGAAATGTTTGAAAGAGCCATTTTCAAAGGAAAAAAATGTTTTGCTCTTCAAATAATCATGGCCTTAAATACTATGAAATTGAGGGATTAATTAAAATTTTTAATTACTATGTTTCTGATTAATGGAGGTGCTAAAATTGACTGGTAATGCAGTCTATAATGAATGGAGTAATATATTAGAAATTTGTGAAAGAGTCATTGTCGATTAAAAATTTGTCTCAACTCTTCAAGCAAAGCATGGTATTAAATAAAAATGCTTTTGCTGGAGTTAATCAAAAATTTTATTACGATGTATCTGATTTAAGGGGGTGAATTTTGGTGTTATTTAGGTGCTAGAACTGGCTGGAAATGCAGCGCGAGACAACAAGAAGACAAGAATAGTGCCAAGGCATATTCAATTGGCAGTGAGAAATGACGAAGAACTCAGCAAACTCCTTGGAGATGTTACAATTGCAAATGGTGGAGTCATGCCCAACATTCACAACCTTTTGCTCCCTAAGAAATCTGGTGCTTCCTCTAAGCCCTCTGCTGATGAAGATTAGACTTGGTTTCATAGTAGCTGTTCTTTGTTTTAGAATATAGGATCTTAGGTTTGGTTTAGTGTTTCTAAGTTCTTGTTTTTTTTTAATATTGTTTGGTTAATTAGTAGGTAGAGGTTTATGTTGGTTTGTGAATACAAATGAAACAATGAACTAAGGCCTGTGTCTATTCTCTTTTTCTACTCGTTGGACTCATTATCTCCTTACTGTGAGATGGAAACCAATCTATGTTAATGGAAAATGCCTTATTTCATATGTAAACTTATACTAAAGGGTAGCCCGGTGTATTAAGCTCGCTATGTGTGAGGTTCGGTGGATAACAAGGGTTTATTGTATGCACAACCTTGCCATATTTTGTAATAGTTTGTTTTCATGGTTGGAACTTGTGACTTCCCAATTATATAGTAAAAACTTTACTAGTTACATGAACACTCACACTATTAGAGCTAAACTATATACTATATGGTTGAGAGGACTGTTGCCTCTCATGTACATCTGAAATGTTAATCATTATTAAGCTCTAAAAAATACAGTAAAGAGAAGAGTGTATCTACTCATTCTATATGTATACCTTAGCCTTTGAGGAATTATCTGCTCAGCTGTTCTCTTTGGCTAAGCTCTTCTTCGGTCAAAAGTAACGGGCGGTTTGCAGCCATATTTTATATAGTAGTCATCTTTTAACCTATACCTATTTTTATAAATTATTGATTTGGTAGCCAGCTGACAAAAAGTTCGTACTAATATGACCATTCTACCCCTGACAAAACATATAAAAATACTTTACGATTTGAATCACGCACAAAACACTTCATCGATCCTCTTCCATCACTCCGTCTCTTGTCAGATCTTCTATCCCAAACCAGAAATTTGAACCAGACTCAAATTCAAAAATTCAAATTGTAAGTTTTCGAATTTGATTGATCTTCATCATACCTGATATTTTCAATGGCGAAGTTTTGGACTGCATAACATGTTTAAGTTTTCCTTTAATTAAGATTTTTTTCAGAAATATGCTTAACTCTAATAAGTTTTTGTTGAATGTGCTTTTATTTGCTACGCTTCACCACTAATAATATGCTTAAGTTATGTCTTGCTTTCGATAGTTTTTTGATGAGTTTTTCAAAGACTTGTTTAGTTGATTTTCTAAGCACTTCAACATATTGTTGAAGTTTTACTCTAATTAATATGCTTAAGTTATGTCTTGCTTTCTATAGTGCACAAATGGTGTTTGAATTCCAACAGATCCACTTCCATTAGGGGTTAAATATGCCTATATCTTCATGCAAAAAAAAATAATTTAAATAATACCGACTAAATTTTATAAAATAATACAAACACAATTCACACCTGTTTGTGAGCCAACATGTGTGAATAAATGTATTTCTCCTTTTTCATATAGCCGAAGAATCTCACCAATTCTTTTGAAGCTGCATCCAATGCTTCTAAATAATAATAAAAAAACATACAAAAAAAAGAGTATTTAAATTTCAAACTATAAAAAATATACTTGGATCAAATGTAATAAATTCATGATCTATAGAATACCTTGACATTTGTATTGCACTGTGATTTCCTGCATGCTTTTGTCGATATCAGCAGCTCCAGGTTCATCCAATTGTGCAGCAACATCAAGGAGCATTTGAGTATTCTCTGAAATCATTTTATCAACTCTATCTTCATTAAATTCAGCATCATCAGAGAGTTTTTCAGTTGTATTAACTTCCACTGCATGTTCATAAAGAGGGGGGACGGATAAATGACATATATATATATATATAGAGAGAGAAAAATTTTAAACCTGTACTATAAATTTCGTGTGTCGCTTCACCTAGCAAAGCGATTTCAGCGCAAATAGCAAGTGCGTCTGCAAACGATTACCTCTCTCAATATTGGTACACGCATCACTCGATGTCCGTTCTTCAGTACCAACAGGTGCATGATCTCCATCACCAATTAAATTGTCTTTTGCAAGATCACTGCCCAAAGCACAACTTTGTGCATCTCCTTCATAATCAACAACTTGATCATCTACACTTTTCTTGCTTCCAATATTCACAGTTGATAACTGTTCATCAATTACATCTTTGCTCGGTCGATCAACACTGAGATGTTCGTTGTTAAATTGTTGTTTGATCTCCTTCAACATCCACTCTCACAGGTGTAATATTTTCATGCGCTTCATCATGAGTAGCATTAATATCCGATAGATGCTCAAATGAGTAATTCATTCTATCATATTGTCGAGACTTCATAATGGAGCCATCGTTTGTTCCATTTGATTTGTCGACAATCTTGAACAACTCTTGAAACTTCTCATCAAAATATTTCTAGAAAAAAATTACGAACAATGATTAATCTAAATAACATTAGCACCGAAAAAAAGAGTTCTCTATAAATTAGCTTACCTTGACTTTTCCAAAAACTTCATCAACAATAGCAAATCACTCATCCTCTTTAAACTACACAACAACTTCTTTCGCAATTATTTTTCTTTCTGCTTCTGCATGCCTTTTAACCTCACTCGTTACCCTCTAGTATAGAGACACAGAACAAAACTTCAGGTACAAAAGAATGCTGAAGCTCATCACAAAGAGAAACATAAGCTACTAGAATGCTGAAGTTCGGGAAAAACAAAACAAAACTTCAGCTACTAGAATGCTGAAGTTCATTGCAAAGAGAACAAAAACTTCAGCTACTAGAATGCTGAAGTTCAGGAAAAACAGAACAAAACTTCAGATATTAGAATGCTGAAGTTCATCACAAAGAGAACAAAAACTTCAGCTACTAGAATGCTGAAGTTCAGGAAAAACAGAACAAAACTTCAGATATTAGAATGCTGAAGTTCATCACAAAGAGAACAAAAACTTCAGCTACTAGAATGCTGAATTTCAGCAAAAAAAAGAAAACAAAACTTCAGCTACTAGAATGCTGAAGTTCATCACAAAGAGAACAAAAACTTCAGCTACTAGAATGTTGAAGTTCAGGAAAAACAGAACAAAACTTCAACTACTAGAATGCTGAAGTTCAGAAAAAACAGAACAAAACTTCAGCTACTAGAATGCTGAAGTTCGGGAAAAACAGAACAAAACTTCAGCTACTAGAATGTTGAAGTTCATCACAAAGAGAACGAAAACTTAAACTACTAGAATGCTGAAGTTCAGGAAAAACAGAACAAACTTTCAGATACTAGAATGCTGAATTTCAACACAAACAAAACAAAACTTCAGCTTAAAACATGCTTTAGTTTTACAAAAACACAAAAATAAAAATAAAAATCCAGCACAAAACTTACAGAACATATTGTATTGACTAATTCATTGTCAAACGCCGTTGTAGAACGGTTAGAACGACTCTGGGTACGAGGTGATTCACCAGTTGAAGTTCGACGGGTTTCTTTTGATCGACTCCGACTACGTGGTGATTCACCAGTTGAAGGAACCGCATTAACTACCCTTGAACAAATCCGGCTGCATGGCAATTGTCCAATCAAAGACACTGAATTCAATTCCTCTTCTGTAGGAATTATATCCAATACCTTAAAATTACGATGTTCCTGTTTAATACAAAAAAAGTATATTATGAAAATAAAATAAAAGTAATACGTCAACATATTAACAAAACTACAAAAAATAAGAAAATATTCACTTACATAATGATTACTGAAATATTTCTCAAGTTCTTTATATTTAGGCTCTCCCACACATACATAACGTAACATCCTGGGAACCTGAGGGGAATCAAGGTACTCGTCGTCTTTAATATACCTCTTCTGAAGATCAGGGAAACGCTCATCGAACCAAACACACAATGGATATGAAAATCCACCAACAATATACTCAGTTGAATGTTCGTTGGATTGATTATCCAATGCATGTTTCATTGACGTAATGAGCTTCTCATAAGACACATTACCCTAAGGATAATCAGCACAAGCATTATCATCTTCGACAATGGCTGCATAATCCTCTAGCACTATTGATTCATTCTTTTTACCAAATAAAACAGACTCCACAACAAGAATTTCCATAAATTTAACAGCATCTTCATCACTCTCACATACATGTTTGAAATTTACATCATCCTTCTGAATTTCATTACGGGACATAAAATCTCGAATGTCCTTCAATGTCACACCCTTAGACTTACCAAAATATCGTTTCAAAATCGTGCTCTCTCGTTTAGATGATTTTTCAGCATTATGTGCGGTGATCCTCAAACCGCACATAATGTGAAAGTCTTCAAGGGTGAACTATACATTATGCCCAAAAATCTTGAAACTAATGGAGTCTCGATCATTGGTGAATATTCGAGAAAGACAAGCAATGAACCAACTTCATGCTGCATTTGAAGTTCTCCATAGCCGAAATATACCGAAAAGTACCATTAGTTAGCTTATCTTCTTGTGCAGGAGTCAAGAAAGTTTTGATTAAATTCTTCAAATCGTGGTTACCCTTCCAGTAAGCACGATAGTTAAACCAATCTCGAAACTCAAAATATCTTTCCCCTGCTCTTGTAGGAGGAACAATACAGACTGAAGGACCTTTTGATAGTGTACGGTTTTTAGATGCTTTAGCTGTTGGAGGATTTGAAGGTGCTGTAGGATTTGTAGAAGCCATCTGTGGAAAGAAAGTAAAAGATATCAGTTAAAAACTTCAGCTCAAAGAAGACAAACTCAGCAAATATAAAACAAAAATTTCAGCTCCCAAATATGCTGAAGTTCACCAAAACAAAACAAAAAACTTCAGCTCCNCAAATATAAAACAAAAATTTCAGCTCCCAAATATGCTGAAGTTCACCAAAACAAAACAATAAGTTTCAGCTCCCAATATGTTGAAGGGTCACCAAAACAAAACAAAAACTTCAGCTCCCTAACTAAAGAATTTATAGAATGTTCATTAAAAACAGACACACACGTTCAAAAACTTCAGCATATCACCAAAACAAAACAAAAACTTCAGCTCCCACTTTCATAAAAATATAACACCAATAATTAAACAAACAAAAAAAAACTCCAGCTCCAACTTTCAAAAAAAATAACTATAAATACAAACAAAACTTCAGCTCCCTAACTAAAGAATTTATAGAATGTTCATTAAAAACAGACACACACGTTCAAAAACTTCAGCATATCACCAAAACAAAACAAAAAAACTTAAGCTCCCAATATGCTGAAGTGCACCAAAACAAAACAAAAAACATCATCTACTAACCAAAAACAAAACAAAACAAAACATCACCTACTAAAATGCTGAAATTAACCAGTTACAAAAAAAAAAAAAACTCAGCAAAGCACAAATTTAACACCAATAATTAAACACAAAAAACAAAAAATATCAGCTCCATAAAATTAAGGTATACATGACAAAAAATCACTATAGAACTAAACACTAACAAACTATCGAACATGAATATCACAAAAACAAACAAAATCCTATAGAACATGACTATCACAAAAACAAACAAAACCCACAAATTAAAGCGTAAAGTTACTGCAATGTACCTGTGATTATACGTAATATTGTTGGCGAACAAACAGTTAAAAAATCAAAAAATAATGACGATAACCGTTTTGATTTCGTAAAAGCGAAGAACGGGAGAGAGAGAGAGAATATTTGCAAAGTAGAGGAATGAGGTTTACAGTTTACTTGAAGAGAAAGTAGTCTTTTAATAAAAATGATAAAATTGTCTTTTCGAAAGACTTTTAACAAAAAAACGGGTACGAGTGCAAACATAACAATAAAACGATACAGGTTAAAAAGGGGCGCCTAAATAGGGCGCCCCGTGCAATTTTTATCAAAAGTAACTTTTTGTTTTCCCTTTTAAAGTTAGGTGTTATGCTTCTTATTTTGAAAAGCACTAAATAAATTAAATTTTAGAAGGTTGGCCAAACAGATTACTAAGTCAACAAACAATATGTTTATGAGGAAATTTTAGAGATGCATTGAATTTTCTATTGATGTACTTCGTCTTGGATAATTTTTCTGACGGGAGGGAGCACCAACTAAAAGAGTAAGGGGATCCGGAGAAAATAAGAAGCTTGTTGATACTAAATTGAGAGTGTTTGGTAGTTAATTCTTGTAACTATTTAATATTAGATACCATTGTTTTTTAATATATAGGGGTAAATTTCACAAATGATTATATAATTATGATTTTTTTCCACCAAAGTCATGTAACTTTATTTTCTCACACAAAATTATATAACTATGACTTTTTTTTTTCACTAAAGTTATCGAACTTTGTTTTGTCACACAAAAATCATAAAACTTTTACTAACTCACACAAAAATTATAGTGACCGGAAAAATAAATTTCTCGGTATTATTTTCCTATTTTATTTTCAATGAAATAAATAATACCCAATTAAAATATGAGTACATTTTTATCCGCTTCCAAAAATAATAGCCGATAAAATATTTTTTATATATATATGTGTATTATACACATAATATACTAATTATATATATATATATATATTTTGGCTAGCAAATGCAATTAGTTTTAGCCGATCGGTTAATTTTATATTTTTTCTTTAAAATAAGAATGATCCAACCCAGTCTGACCCAATACCCCTATACATAAGTTAAAATAATACTAAAAGTGAATTCTTCCCCCATAAAAAACTTAGTTCGGAATCCATAAGATTCTGACAAAAAAACAAAGAAATAAAAGATATAATTAGAGGGCACTTGAAATAAAAATGATATCAATTTGAATAAAAATCTTGAAAAAGAAAGGATAGAAGTATCATGTTCTGAAGGATTTACTATTCACCTATGATACTATTTTAATTTATATATGTGAGTATCGGGTCAGATGGACAAAGTTGAATTGGGTCATCCATATTTTAAGCGAGTTATTATTTATCAGACTGAAAATAAAAAAATAAAAAAATACTAGTGAAAAATTATATTTTTCGATCACTATGATTTTTGTGAGTTAATAAAAGTTGTATGATTTTTGTGTGAGAAAACATTGTTGTTATATGACTTTGGAGAAAAAAACCATAGTTATATGATTTTTGTGTGAGAAAATAAAGTTATATGATTTTGGTGAAAAACAAATCATAGTATATGACCATTTGTGAAATTTACCCGAATATATAGTCATGTCTTTGGAATTTAACTTTTGAAATAATAATAATCATTAATTGTTATGATTAAATGCAAAATAGTCTCAGTTAAATATAATGCAGAAACAAAGAAAATTTAAAACACTTGAAACTTTCAATTTGTCCCATGAAAAGTTTCTGGCTCTGCATTGCCAGAAATTGGCTGTGAAACCTGGTTTACCAAATATTAGTTGGACTATGCGTAGCTTGAATTTAATTTGGCTATGCAGCGCCATTTTCAAATTCTCTAATAGTACCAAATCCCAAGTCATTTTTTCTCAAAGTCTCCAAATCATTTTTTTTTATTTGAATATGATAAACTACACGACACATATTTGCTAATGTAATTGATTAAGTTCTATGATCCTATCTTTAATTTTTTTTTAGTTTATCATCGGGTATCCGGTACCCTCACCAGGATCTGGCTAAATTGGCTTCACATCAGGAAATTTCACGTTAGGGATAAAAATATTTCCTATTAAAGACGATTCCATACCCAGAATTTGAACTCAAGATCTCACGACAACCCTGGCTGGTATTCTATCCTTCTACTTTTAGTTAACAATTTCACAAAGATCTAAGGTAAAAAGCAAGGATATTTCTTTTCCTACACATTTTTCACTTTCCTTACAAGAAAATATTGCATGGTCATGAGGTTATACCGTTATTATCTGGTCAAGTGGATATTTTAAAAATCCACTATACACGTGGCTATTTTGGGTTGGCTGTAAGAGAGGAAATCTTCTATCGGTTGTATTTTTTAAACATAATGTATCTACAAGAATCTGGTCATGCCTAATGGTGCTGAACTTTGACAAATGGACAAGAAACCAACAAATAAAAATATAGCAAATTGTCATTCACCAATTATAAAACAGATGATCATATTCTAGGATGAGGACTTTGGTCCTACTGAACCATTTATATACAGTTGATGCAAGCCCATTAAACTCAAGCCATAAATCAAAAACTCTTTCTGTGTAGTAGCTGTATTAAAGAGACAAGAGTATTTCACTTTATTTCTACAATGGCAGCTGCTACAATGGCTCTCTCTTCCTCTACTTTTGCAGGAAAGGCGGTGAAACTCTCACCATCTTCCTCTGAGATCACCGAAAATGGAAAAGTCACCATGAGGAAGACTGTTACCAAGGCCAAGCCAGTCTCTTCTGGCAGCCCGTGGTATGGTCCTGATCGTGTCAAGTACTTGGGCCCATTCTCTGGTGAGTCCCCAAGTTACTTGACTGGTGAGTTCCCTGGTGATTACGGGTGGGACACTGCTGGACTTTCAGCTGATCCAGAAACATTTGCTAAGAACCGTGAGCTAGAGGTGATCCACTGTAGATGGGCCATGCTTGGAGCTCTTGGTTGTGTCTTCCCTGAGCTCTTGGCCCGTAATGGTGTCAAATTCGGCGAGGCTGTATGGTTCAAGGCTGGATCGCAGATTTTCAGCGAGGGTGGTCTTGACTACTTGGGCAACCCAAGTTTGGTTCATGCACAAAGCATCTTGGCCATTTGGGCTTGTCAAGTCGTGTTGATGGGAGCCGTTGAGGGTTACCGTGTTGCTGGTGGGCCTCTTGGTGAGGTTGTCGACCCACTCTACCCTGGTGGTAGCTTTGACCCATTAGGCCTTGCTGATGACCCAGAGTCTTTTGCTGAGCTCAAGGTAAAGGAGATCAAGAACGGTAGACTTGCTATGTTTTCCATGTTTGGATTCTTCGTTCAGGCTATCGTCACCGGAAAAGGTCCATTGGAGAACCTTGCCGACCATCTTGCTGATCCAGTTAACAACAACGCTTGGTCCTATGCCACAAACTTTGTCCCCGGAAAGTGAAGTTCTTAAAAATGTGTCTTCTGTGGTATCACTTCTTTTTTTTAATGGAGCTTGTAAAGCTATTGTAAATTAGTGAAGATTCTATGTGAATTTTGTTTAATTGTGTAGTTCTCAGTTACATGTTATGTGCTTTCCATGAATTAAATATATGTGTTAAAAGAGGGAAGGTTGGCATTTCAAGTTCACTATAACAAATACTCCATAATAGTAACAACAAATCGTTTTAATGTTCAAATAAGAATTTGCATAGCAAAGAAAATTGATATTGAAAGTGAGAAGTTTCTTCCGATCTATGCAAAAAAGTTATTTAGGCATTGTTCTACTTATATACACACCTATATTCTTGCTTCTAAACATTATGAAAAGTAATTACAAACAACATATATATTTGATTCACAATTTTTTAAACTAAAAAAATAACATATTGTATACATTACAAAATTCATTGCCCAAAGAGACCAGTATAGTCAAAGGCTCGCGTAAAGCGTGCCTAAACCCTGAAGCTAGGTGCAAAACAAGCCGAGCGCTTTGCCTCGCTTAGCAAGAGCTTCAATTCAATCACTATCCATTGACACTAAACAATAAACATCTCACTATTCTAACATCTTTAAATTCCTTTGTCCTTGCTACTATTATTGGTGCAATTGAATTATTACTCCTAAATTATAGATATATTTCTGTTAAAAAATTCTCCTTTGTGCCATTTTTCATTAAAGCCTGCGCTTTACTTACACATTAAGAGCCCCGATAGGGGCCAACACTTTTCGCCTTTGAAAACACTGCATTAGACATAACTCACTATGACATGGACCACTTTCTGAGACACCATATGTAATAATCAACAGAACTACTTTGTTCAATTACATTGAAACAAAGAATTACAAGCTAAACTAGCAAAAAAAATGAATGAGAATTTTCCTAACTACTTTTAAGTACAATTGCAGCTTCAAGAAAGGATATACTGATATAGAAAGAAGCATGTAATAGGTCGAAATTGTAAGCACATCTTCTGTCTGATCTCTCTCTCTCTGCTACAACTGAATCTTCCTTATCTACCATACTTGATCTCTAAAATGAATTTGAGTATGTAAACAAGCTTTCTTCGTTCCCTCGGATACCTGCGCCAACCGGACAAAGAAGTAATCTTAGTATATCATCTAGGCATATATGGCGAAAGATAGAAAACAATGGAAGTTGAAAATCTGTATAGGTAGTACTAACAAGATGAATAGCGCTTACTAGAAGACGCGTTAGTACGGAGAATTGTAATATTATGAATCCAAATGGGGCATTTATGATAACGAGGATTTATACCGCCAACCCCCACTAGCTTGGAATTGAGGCGCAATTGTCGTAGGTGTATATACAAATGTTGGCTTAACATCATAGAATCATAGACTACATTTTTCTTTGAGAACCCGAACAAGTACCAAGTAACTGTATTCACCAAGGCTTGAACAGATGGGAAGAAATCACATAGTGTTTTTGCCTCCGTTGGGATTTGAACCTGAGAACTCATGGTACTCCACCCATTTCATTAACCACTAGGTTACATCCTTGGGTGCTATCATAGACAATATCTACTGTGGTTTTATATTTTCCATTCCAGAAAAAATATAAAAAGAAAGCTAATGACTTGTTAACTGCTGGAGTACATGATAAAGAAAAAGTCAAAAGGCAAATCTATTGATATTGATTCTTAGGGCTGGCAACATATCATATACTTGAAAGTATATAATACTTACAACAACAATAACAACGACTCACTAAAATCCCACCAGTAAGGTCTAGGGAGGGTAGTGTGTACGCAGACCTTACCTCCCTGAGGGAGTAGAGAGGTTGTTTCCTAAAGACCCTCAACTCTTGAAGTATATAATACTTAATACAACATATTATTTTAATCATTTACTATGCATTTAAGATTTATATTTTAATAGGCCTACAGTTTAAGGTAGAAACTGCCTTATTTTATGAATAGTTTAGTAAATGCATCACTTTTAAGCTCTCAGTATATATCTATTCAATAGTAATTTGTTGATTACTGATGTGTCATGAACTAAAAAGTGATAAACAAGTACATTAAATCAGTGATTATACCTTTATACATCTATTTTTATAGATTTTTAAGCCTTAATTAGAATTAACAGACCCGGTGTCCCCTAAAGCAGACAAAATTGAAGCAAGCAACTGAGGAAAAATACAAAGACAGATTCACCTTGATGAAACCTTACCTTAAGGAATATCATCATCTGAACTAGAATCATCAATTCTTCTGTCGGCGATAGCTGGAAAAAGCTTCTGACGGAGATCGAGGGACGGTAAATTGGTGGACTCTGAAGTTTTACCAGCCAAATTCTCTTTCTTCGGCGTGCCATTTAGCTTTCTCTGAGCATTTTTCACCTCTATGCATACCTTATCTAAAATTACCAGAAAATCTCGCACAATAACAAACAATCGCAAACCTTCATCTTTCCCTGAATTCCCGTGGAAATAGTCACCCGTGCTCTTAACTAGAGCCATAATTCTTTTTTCTTCCTCGAGTAACCACATGATGTCAACCTCAGCATTCTGCACAAAACTCTTTAGGGTCTGGTGAAACCTGTTGTCATCATCTACGTTCTTCATTTCTGAATTTAGGAAATCCCGTGATTTTTTGAGTGCGTGACCAAGCTTGGATACTGTGCCTGTTAAGCTATCCGCATCTAGAATTGCAGCTTTTTTCACATTTTCAAGTTCACTACTCAAACCTGAAACGACCTGTAGACCAGTACTTCGATAATACTCCTCCGAGTCCTGAGACTGATCCTCGGATAGATCATCGGACTTGATGCTCGACATGCTGCCTCGCTCCCTGGAACGGGCAGCTCGTACACCTTCTGAACGGATTATCTCTTGAACAACAAAATGCAACAATGTAGTTTTCCCATCTATCCCTTTTACATCGGATAGTTTCAGAAGCGTGTCAAGTTTAAATGCTTGAGCACCACCGCGAAAAGTTCCATCATTCATACGATTGCCAGTTTTCAAGACGGCCTCAAGGAGCTTGTGAAACAGCCTGCTTTTTCGGAGTTCCGTGCAAGCAGCCTGGAGCATAAATGAAGATGCAGGAAACACCAATGTTAGTATATGCATAGAAAACAAAAGAACGTTAAGGTTACAAATGTACGGTGCAAGAGAGATGCGACAAAGATAGAAGCTTCTGCCTTCTATTTTGACAATGGTATGAAATCTATCAGTGAATCTACCTGTTAGAACAGACTCGGTTGTTGGTTGGAAGGTTATTTGAGGAAATTGTGATACATGTCACGCAAGCAGATGATATGCAGTAAATCAAACTTTAGCAACGACACACTTCATGGAGGAAGAACAGTATATAGCGACACATTGGAAGTAATGAAATCCCTACAGTATTGGTTCATCTGACAAGTTGACCAAGACTAAACTTTCAAGTTCCACTCAACCAAATCCTGGTAGTTTAGTGTACTTCAACCATTAAAAATAAAAAAAAACCAATATGAAACAACTACTAGAAGTTAGGAATATTTACTCATAATCCAACAGTTCATCACGATCAAAAATATTTATCTCACCTCCAAAGTGGAAAATGATTCTTTAACCATTGATGCCTCCTCCTGAAGACTGCACATAAAAAGCAAGGATTCTAGCCTCTTGAAGGCAAATGGAATATCAACCAAGACTTTCAAGAACCGCTCTGCAGGCCCAAGCCTAGAGAGATCCCCACTATAGAGTCTCAGCTTCAATTCTTCATCAGTAGTTGGTGCCATCTTAAGCAAAGTTTGAAGGAGTTCAGAAGGCAGCTCATTTCCTGAGTCAGTCTAAAATATCAGTCACTGCTTTGGTAGATGCAAATGTAAAACAACCAATATTTCCATTTCCAAGAAATAGCACCCAATTAAAATACAAGTATAGTAATGCTTTGCCGCTTGACAGTAAAGGAAGTAAAAATTCTTCATATTAAGAGTAATAATTCCGATCATGATTGTAGTAATCTCTCCTGAAGCGGGGCTACTTTTTTTTCTGAATGCTTCAGGCAAAAGGGAAACCTAACACTAGTGCTCAAGTTAACAAGGAGAAGAGAGAAATATGTAAAACAACGTGACCAATATCAACTGATACTACATACTCCTACCTTCCCGTATACGTTCTTTCTTATATCACCTATCCCTAATTGATGTCACCCTTTCTTGTAAGACAAAAAACTTTTCCTTTTCCAAGAATTCCAAACAATATAACCTCAAGCTACCTATATCGTCTTTACCATGATGAGAAACCTTTGCAAGTAAGCATTTCACTTTTCACATTTTGAATACTTTTACACCAATCTCGAGTGTGATGATCCATTTTAACTTCTCCTAATCTCTGTAGTGGTAACCATCATCTCTTTTGAGACAAATGGGGTATAACATAGAAGCAAACTCATGTAACGCATAAGCATCAAATACTTTTTTCTCGGACATTTTGACAACCGACAATATAGTAGAAAAATAATTTATGTTTTTAGGATAAGGACGATGAATGCAAGTAGAATCACTAGAGAATCATTTTTTATAACGACGGGGTCCAGACCAACTTGCCCGCATCTTAACTATTTCACCGTGTACCCATTACCTACCATAAGGTACCGAGTAACTCTGTCCACCCCGACTTAGGTAGATGGAAAGCAATCACCTAGAATTTTTGTCTCTGCTGGAAATCACTAGAGAATCATGATATACTAATATAAATAAATTTTATAGAATTGCAAACAATTTTCTTTCTTATCGGAGGGGGACTTACGAACAATTTTCTTTTTTATCGGAGGGGGATAGACAATTAAAAGTAGCTGAACATGATGCTCTCATTGAGTAGCCAAGTAAGAGAATGACAAGGTTATCAGTGAAAATCAAAAGAAAATTAGCCGAAAACATCTTAAATTGCTTTCCTTTGAGTAAACAGCTTATTTAAGTACTAAACTTGAAAAAATTCTACATTTCATTTGATTGCACATGATAATTAAAGACTATAGTACTCTTTCAGTTCTGAGGTTGATCCGAATCCCAATTAATCACAATAACACCCACATGTGCGAGATGTACACTTGGGTGGGGGGACAACAACGTATATTTTTCAATAAGGTTACAAAGACTATTAATTTTAGTAGTTTCTTGATCTTGATAGGAGAGAAAGAAAGGAACAGGATATCACCTTCTTTGAGAGCATCACAAACTTCTTCAGTTGTCACATTTAAGGCTTTAAGAAGAATAGATAAATTTTGTGCCTTCCTTTGATCAATAATTTGAACATATTGTTTGGAAGCATCTTGGGACGTAGAGTCCTTTGAACCATTCTTGTTTTTGTCAGCAGGAGCATATCCAAAGAGACTCTCTATCATCTCTTCATCAAATCTGACAAACGATATGCACTGTTCATTAAGCAACCTTACTCAATCAAAACAATCGTAGAGCAACTTCAAGCAAGAAAAAGGTACACTTACTGGAAAGATCCTGATTTGATTTGATGCCAAACCATTGAATGGTCAGGGTTGGCTAGAACCTTATCCCAGAAGAAAGGTTTTAGCTTAGTTTTAGAAGCATCAGTCCCTGATCCCTCAGCTGAAGCACTAGAGGATGCGTTTGATCCAAGAGGTGAAGGTCGAGGCGGCTTCAACCCCGTGGGAGGAGGACGAGGTGGAGTAGCACCAGGACCTGGAGGTGGTGGTGGACGAGGACCAGCCTTCGCACGAGTTGGTATAGGTGGTGGGGGAGGAGCCCCTGGTGCAGGAGGACGTGGACCGCTAGATGAAGGTTTCTGTGATGGTGGAGGTGGCGGTGGAGCAGCAAAATTGGCTGGTTTGGCAGGGGACAGTGGGTCTTCAAAAGGATTCACCCTACCGGGGGGAGGCTTAAGTGGAGGCAGTCCATTTGTCCCCATCCTACCGGGCGGTATCTGTGCAGAATTCCCTGCTGCAGCCACAGCAATGCCCGTAACAGTTCCCAACGGGATCTCGGTTTTGGAAACATTAAGACCGTTCGACTCCATATAGAAACTTTTACCCATTTTATCGTCGGAATTGTCACTGACTGAATGATTACCAGCATTGCCCATTGATGACTTGTTTAATGAAGCTGAAAGATTGAAATCACATAAACATCAGTATACCAAAAGCAAAAATCAATACTCCCTCTGTTTCAATTTATTTGAACCTTCTCGGAGTACGAGGGTCAAATTGACTAATTTTCGGTATGAATTCGGACTGAGATTGTTGAAGTTATTTGAAATAAAACTTACATATTTAGAAACTAGATAAACAGTACTATAAGTCATAATAGTTAACAATTCAAAATGTTTACAAACTATTTGCAAAAAATATGGTCAAAAAAACCTTGTTTGACTGCCCAAATAGTAATAGGTTCATTCTTTTTGAAAACGGACGAAATACAAGAGAAACACAAGGAATAGTGAATGTACCAACAGAATAGTCACTCATGCTTAAGCTAAGAAGAGGTCTCTCGTCGTTCCTTCCTTTTCTGGATCCAGCCCCACAAACCTTGCAATAGCATATAAAAAAGAGTGCAACAACAACAAATGTAACAGCAGCAGTCACAAGAACTGCAAGAAGAACTGTTTTCCTGTTGCTTTTTCGCTTAGTTGAGTGTACATCCGAAGTAGCATTTTGACTAGTAGAAGAATGATCACTAGGTGCAGAGCTTTTGCTTGAATCATTGTAGTCTCGAGGGAAAAATGGCTTTGAAGGAGGACGGGCAGGTGGCGTAGAATTCGGAGTTTCAGAAATGGAAGCTGCTGAATTAGGTAAAGGAGCAGGAGCAGGAGCATCTCCGAACTGAAGCAATTCACGCCGTGTAGGTGCGCTGTACCAAGAAAAAAGAAAGTCGGTGCACCTGGTATACCATGTAGGTGGATGCTTCTCCTCTCCTGAAATAAGAAACAGGAGATTTTTCTTCACTATACAACCCATAAGGGCTTCCTTAGTGAGTGGATGCAATATATTGACATGTTTCTCTTTATTTTTAGTTGACGATCTTCTATTAGAAAGGATTTTGTGGCTCCCATTTGATTCTTCAAGATCTTCAACAGCACCATTAGCATGTAATAACTCTAGCCTACAGTTCAACCATAACACTTCAGCCTGCAGCAGAAGATTACAATCAGAATTGCTTATGAATACTTATTCTCAAAGACATACAAATGAAAATACTGCCTATAAGTATGTAAGGCGAGAGAGTTATTGATGCTGGTCCGAATTAAAAAAGTAGGAAGTACGGAAAATTGAGGGGAAACATTTGGAACTTCTGATGAAAGAGTGACAGTTTGGATCATTATATAGGAAAATTGGCAGCAGGTAAGTGAAAGGAAACTATAGACCAGTAGAATGTAGCGTTGACAAAAGCGAAAAGCATAGGAAGTGCCTCGCTATAAGCGCTGGCTGGTCGAGAGAACAACACGGCATATCAAATGCTTCACAAATTAAAAAGTGATGCTAAAAGCAAGAAAATTATTACACAGTACAAAGTTTGTGAACATGGATACGGAAACATATGATCATTATGACGAAATACTGCTACATATTTCTTAAAAGTGGCGGGATCAAGTAATGTTAATTTTTTATCGAACTGCTCCATAGGAGCAATCCATGACATCCATTCTATCCCTGTCCAAACACACTATTTTTCTAAGTACAAAAAGCAAAACAAAGAAACCTACTAAAACTTCAAAAATAAAAAATATTCAAGCATTCTGTAAAAATAAATCAGTTAATGAAGAGAGTTAGTACCAATTCCTGGTTGATCTCCCCGGAACTGATTTGATTGGCCAGTAAATGTTCCACTGACCTCTTGCTATCAGGATTAGCTGCTACTATAATAAAAAGAGTACTGATAAAAAAACACAATTGGGCTACTCCTCTTACACCCATTTCCTTTTGAATCAGCATAAACAAAGTAAGCAATACTTATTATGAATAACTCAACATACCCCCAAACCCCTTTTTGTTCCCTCCTCAAATCTCACAAAAGGCCAAGTATTTGCAGCATTTACCACTAATCCTATGGCAATCTTCTGAAATAACAACTCACTTACCAACTTCTTATTTTCATGCAAGAACTCAAAGCAGTGGCATCAAACACACTGTATAAACCAATAAACCAAAAGGGATTTCACTCCATCCTAAAAAATTCCACTATAGGTCAAGTCTTTACTGCATTTGCCACCAACACTATCGAATTCTTCTCAAGAAAACCTCCCAAATATCAAAACCACAAATTTCTCAACAAAAATCTCACTGACCCACCTCAGATTTTCATGCAAAAACTCAAAAACAGTGGCATCAAACACCTGTATAAACCAATAAATCAAAAGGGATTTCACCCCCTCCTAAAAATCACACAAAAAGGTCAAATCTTTACTGCAAAATCCCACTAAAGGTCAAGTCTTTACTGCATTTACCACCAACCCCTTTGCAGTTTTCTGAAGGAACACCTCTAAAATATCTAAATAACAAACTTTTCAACAAAAATCTCAGTGACCCAACTCAGTTTTTTTCAAGCAAGAACCTCAAAACAGTGGCATCAAACAACACACTGAATAAACCATAAAATAGAAAGGAAAAAAAAAAAACTCAGCTTTAACACAAAAGACCAACTGACCGAATCAAGAAGTAGTCAATTCAAGAAGGGAACCTTGCCAAAAACAAACTAGAATAATTCCAATGAATTGGTCATCAAAGCCAAAATATTTAACTTGGGTTTTTATCAGATCGAGCAAAAAGAAGCTAAAAGTTATAAAAAAGAATAAAGAATTGTAAAGGGTGAGTTTTGGGAAGGCGCGTGAGTTGACCAGAGAAATTTCTTTTGTGTAAGGCAGCCGTGTCTGAACGCAGATGACAATGTTTTTACTATCTTTAATGCTGTTTCTTGCTATGTTCAATTTATCTAGAAGTGTACAATTTAGATATTTTTGTTCCTGTATTTTTTTTCTGTTCAACTAGTAATTGAGTTCAATATTTCCATACCACTAGGTGTAAAAATATATTTATGGTATCATATTATTTAAATGTCAAATATATAACATGATTCATATTAAGTGTACATTGACAGTTTAGAAAACAAAATAATATAAAATAATCAGTTAAGCTGGAGTTGATAATAAAAATTTTTGTATTGTAATACTAGACACACTTTTAGTTTCCGTTGAAAAATTATCATTATTATAGAAATAAACGAACAAATGACTAGGAAAGTTGTAATTTTGCATGTTGGATTTGGGGATACTACTGGTATTATCATGGATTTAATAACCTGTGAGATTCAAGATTTATTTTTCTAGCCGATATACATAGATTATATAATGATAATATATAATTATATATATATTATATATCCGCCGGTTATTTTTAGTTTAAAAAATTAAGTGAACGGCTATTTACGTTAATTCTTTTTTTTAAATCACGATACTTATTTCGTTTTATACCACTTGCACAATTTTCAAGCATTTAAATGTAAACAATTACATACTTTTTTACTACATACTGTTTTTCATCATACTCTTTTTACTTTTTTACTATAATTATTATATATATATATATATATATATATATATATATATATATATATATATATATATATATATATATATATATGTGTGTGTGTGTGTGTGTGTGTGTGTTATGTAAGTCAAAAAGGTTGACAAGATTTACCATTTCTAATAGGGATTCTTTTTCGATATTTTGAAAGGATTGGACTAATCCATATTCGTATCGAGTAGGCCTATTAAGAACAGTAAAGTGTGCCTTATGATTTTTTTAATTTTATTTTCAAAGTTTAATTCTAACTTAGTGAAAGAATTTCAATTTTCCCATCACACTTATAGTAGTTCTTATAATTATTGGATTACATAAAATCCTGCGTTTTACTAGTTTTAATTTGCTCTCCCATATGCTACTTTTCTTCTGTTTATCTTTTTTTATTCTTTAAAAAACCCTCCCAATTTGGAGGATCTATAGTGTTTTTATATTTTTCCTCCATGATTCGAACTCATGACTTAATAATTGTGGATGGAGGTGATTTTAACAACTGAACAAAACTCACTTATCTCTGTTTCTATGTTTCATTTTTGTCAAAACTAAACCAAGACCACCATGTATGGTCTATCTGATTCATTTTCAACATAAGAAATTCCTAATAAAATAACTCTTAAAACGTAAGATTGTGTAGAAATAAACAACTAGTCTTCAAAGTAAATTTTAACTAAAAAGTTATTTCTTAAATAGATTTTCTAATTTAAAAGTCAAACTCTACAAAAATTTCTTCAACAAAGCTCTCTACAAACTACAAATCGTCTCGACACTCTCTATCCTTTGGTTTTATCTTTCTTTTATTAGTAAAATTTGTTGGGTTTTTAATTATAAAAAAGAGGTGTGAATGGAAAATGGTGAGAAAAGAAATTGAGTGAAGTGAAATTTTGAATTAGTCCTTTTTACAAAGGAATTTTGTCCCTCGCTGGATAGGAATAGGAAAATTCTTGTGCTTATATATGGAAGCACTTCTTCTAGCTCTTAAAAAGTTGAGAAGAGAGCAACTCTCGCACTGTCATCGCTCGCTCGGTTCGGCTTCGGCTTCAGATATAATTGATTGATAATTTTTTGGACCAAATTTATTTTCCATTTCGTCAATTAATATTTCCTTCCCTAATATTTTTGTGCGGGAAAATATTAAATTTGCGGCATTATTTCCAATAGTCAAATTCGCGATCAGCCATTCCATTTAACAGAAATTCCGTCGAATAGATATCTCTTCAACGAACATGCACATTTGCACCTGTTGGCACTCAACACAGTTGGCTATAAATAGGGAGGCTCAGCCTCATTTTTTACCACCGAATTTGAAACCTCTCCCCTCTATCTTCCGTATTCTGCATTATTTTACAAAGCAAAAAAGTAAGCATTTTGTGTGATTTGCGACGCCATTTGAGTTCTCCGAAGTTTTGTGATTTGAAGTGCCGCTATCACGTAATAATTATTTCGTTCTATCTTGGGAGGAATTAATCTGAAACCTTGGGCAACTGTGAGGGGATCAAATTCCTTAAGGACACACAAGAAACTTGTGGGCTCGAAATTTTGTGTTTTTGTTTTTCGAAACTAATGTCTTCTGATTTTGTGGATTAAATACATATTATTAACAAAATTTCTAGTGTTGTATTTTTATTATTTTAATTTTGATTTATAAAATTACGGTTCTATTAATTTTTTATTGTTTAGCTAAATGTTGCGTAATTTGATCTAAATTTTTGGTACACTATTCGCCGACAAAAAAATTATTGACATGTTTAATGTTTGAACACCCTTGATAGAATTTCTAGCTACGTTACTGGCGGAAGGAGATTACAAGCTACAGATTCAACTGAACCTATTAATTCCGATCAAAGTCATGTATTTATCTTAAAAAGTTCATTGAAATATATACAAAGATTTAGAATTTTGAACTCATCCATGACTTTTAAGCAATTCTACGAAGAAATATTTTATAGCATCATCCTTCTTTTGCCCCTCTATGGCCACATTATATTCTTGGGAAGTTTTCAAATTTTTATCTTATTTTTAAAGATTTTATTATGGAATTATTTGTTAGGTGTATGGATGGGCGTCGACTGAAGTTAGTCAGCTTTTCAAGTATAGTTTTTTGACCTTTAGCAATGAAGCCAGCTTTAATTTTTGTAGTTTTAACTGCGGTTTAAAATTACTCAGAGAACCCGTTTGACTATTGATTTTATCAAAATATATTTTTTTTTTTGGTAAACTCATATTTGTTCATAAATTTTATTTATATTTTGGTAAATTCTCAAAATCCAAATCCCAAAATTAGTTCAGTAGTTGGTTTTGGCCCAAAATATCACTATTACATTTTTTAAAAATTGCACCAACTTTTTATATATTATAAAAGAGCCCACTATTTATTATTTTGTAACAATGATGCTTCGTCTTCTCGGTCATCTGATAAGTGTATTATGTAGTTCATTATAATGTACCAAATTTATTTATGTTCAGGACTATGGTTTGCGATAATATAATGAATGTTATTGATAAAAGTATTGTTGAGTATTTGTGATAGTTTTTAGAATTTGTGAGTATTTGTGAAAATATAAGAGCCCGTTTGGACATAAATTATTTTTTTCTTTTTGTCATAAAATTTCCAATTTTCACTTGAAGATGCAATTTGAAAATTTTTGAAAATTTGAAAAATTCCAAAAAGCTATTTTTCAAAATTTCCACTCAAATCACTCACAAAACTTCAAAAACAACCCAAACTGAAATTTATGTTCAAACACAACTCTAAATTTCAAATACCATTTCCAATTGAAAAAAAAATTCACCATTTTTTGGAATTTTACAATTCTTACATCCAAACGCCTACTAAGTCATGTTTCGTGTTTTTTTTTGAAAAAAGTGAAATATGTTTTGAAAACTTATGTCCAAATACATTTTCATTTTCAAATCAAACTTCACATAAATCAAATTTTTCAAAACAAATTTGAGAATCTATAATCAAACGGTAGCATAGACCGAAACTCGCTTGGGCATGAAAATAAAAAACAAGGCTTTTTCCTAAAAATTAGGTGAGATTAGACTAAAATTGTAATGGGTGGCAAACAGGCAAAGTTGCTCAATCAAATAGTATAGGGCACATTTTACTTTTACCCTTTATCAAATTTATATATCTTAATTTTTTTTTTATATGTACAACATATATAATTTGAGCAAGCTATGAAACTAAACGAGTCAATAATCATTCATAGCTCAATCCAATACCAGTTGAAATCCGAAAAGAATTTGGTATGTCATAATTCGGACTTGAAAATATGACTAAGAATAACTTTAGAGCTGTTATAAATTGAATTATATTTAAGGTGAATGTTTATATTTTAGAGAGATTTTAGGGTTTGTTACTTGATGGCTAAGTCACTTTTCCCTTATAAATAGAGGGATTCTATTCCATTGTAAATCATCCCAAAATCAATAAGAATTCTCTACTTTTCTCTGCAATACTCTTCTTCTTCTTTTTTTTGTTCATAACACGTTATCAGCACGAGACTCTACCGTCTCAAGAAGCTCTTTGAGAAGATTAAGGTATAAATTTTCTCCTCTCCTTTTCTTTTAATTATGACTGACATTATGAAAAGAAAGTTCGTTGCCCTTGAAATTTCGGGCAAGAACTGTATGACATGGGTGTTGGATGTTGAAATCCATTTAGATGCAATGGGTTTTGGCGACACCATTAAAGACACAAATAAAGCATCTACCCAAGATTGTGCTAAGGCCTTGATTTTCTTGCGTCATCACCTTGATGAAGGGTTGAAAATTGAATATCTCACAGTCAAAGATCCACTTGTTTTGTGGAATGACGTAAAGGAAAGATATGACAACTTAAAATTGGTCACTCTTCCACAAGCACGATATGATTGGGCTCATCTGAGGCTCCAAGACTTTAATTCTGTTTTTGAATATAATTCTGCGATGTTCAAAATTACTTATAAATTGAAACTCTGTGGAGATACTATCACAGACTATGATATGCTTGAAAAAACGTTCACAGCGTTTCATGCCTCCAATATGGTCTTGCAACAGCAATACCGAGAGAAAGGTTTCAAGAAGTACTCTAAGTTGATTTCTCTTCCCCTTGTGGCTGAACGAAATAACGACTTGTTCATGAGAAATCACGAAAATCAGCCCACTGGATCTACACCATTGCTTGAAGTGGATGAGGTGTATTCCCATTATTCTAAGTGTGGGAAAGGTCGTGGCTCCATTAATTAATGGTCCTGATCGTGGTTGTGGCCGTGACCGTGGACAAGGAAGAAATTTTCCTGGTGTTAATCACCCCTCAAAGAAAAATAATCACCAAAAATAGAAAGGGAAAAATGAGAAGCCAAAGGCAAATGGTTCAGAAACTGAATGTTATCGTTGCGGTGAAAAAAATTGGGCAAATATTTATCGTGTACCAAGACATTTGGTTGAACTTTATCAAGCATCTCTAAAGAATAAAGGCCCTGAAGCCAATTCTGTTTCTGAAAATGATTTTGACATCACCCACTTGGATGTGGCAGGCTTCTTTGAGCACCTTAATGGAAAAATAGACCACTTGATCGGTGATGGATCCGTGATTAAAGATGATTGAGTAGTTTAATCTTTATTTTTGCCTATTTGTAGTAGTTAATGAATAAACATCATGTAATCATAGTTCTTTGCATGAGTAGTAGTCATTAAGAATTTTCTCTCTCTTTCTCTGCAATATTATTCTTGTTCTTTTATTGTTTCATAACACGTTATCAACACGATTCACAAAGACCTGATATCAATTATGAAGAGACATATTCACCCGTTATGGATGACATAGCGTTCCGTTATCTCATTAGTTTTGTTGTCCATGAAAAACTTGACATGCATTTAATGGATGTGGTTACTGCCTACCTTTATGGCTCACTTGATAATAAGATATACATGAAAATTTCCGAGGGATTTAAAATGACACTACGAAAGAGTCTCATGAAGAAATCTACGATTTAATAAATTATGAGATTCATGAGGAAACCACTGAGCCCGAGACTCTAACCAATTGAGTAGAAGCTTTGGGATTGAGCATAATGATTGTCAATTGTTCCATGAACTTCCTTCATGATTAAATTCTGGATTTAAGGTAAGTATTTTACTTTATTTTTCTATTTTAAATTCTTGAAATTTAATTTGATTTTAAATGCAAGCAAAGACAATAAACTTTGATTATATAACTCATATAGAGTTTGCAAGAAATTATAACCACCCGAAGTAGTAAAATTTTTATGCATTGACATGATCAAATTCATGTATGATTGTGGGCAAAGAAGTTGAAAATCCGTCCCATTGAATTTTCTTCATTCTCATTCCCTTTAAGAGAATATGATAGCAATATGTAATAAGTCTGAAAGAAGACAAAATTATTACTGTGAAGGTATCAATGAATGTGGATGTGGCAATATGCTTAATTATAATCGTCATCATCATTATGATAATGAGAATAATAAGGATTCTCAAAATAATCCTTCACTCTGTGAAAGTAATATTTGCCATCGATTTGACATGAAATTTTGTAAAGCACATATAGATGATTATGGTCCATTCATGATGTGAATGTGATAACATCTGATTTATGAATACATATTCATTCTTGAAATAATATGAATGTGCTAGTGGTAGTGATTATACCACACTCACCTCTAAAAGGAGATTTGAGATGAAATAAGAAAATAATTTCATTGTTATAGCATGAATAGTCATTGATCATGTACCTATTGTGATTATGCCAATATATTTTGATAATGTGACTATTAAAGGATAATAGTAATGCAAGAAAAAGATCTTGCATATAATTTTGGCCATGACCATAATTGTATAACTTTCTCCTTAAAAGAGATATTCACCATATGGATGTTGATGAATATGTGGCAGTACAAAATTAATTGAGAGCTCTGGAAGAGCCAATTATTATTACTTTGGAGGAATAAAATTAATTATCATAAGTTATTGTATTGTAGTAAGTCTTAAAGAAACTTATTAAGTTTCTAAAATATTCGCGAAAACAGTTGCTTATATTGAGGCTATAAATAAAGAAAAGATTTAATATTTTTTATTACTACAACTTGTAGCGGGGTAATATGTATGTGAAAAGTTACCCGCTTTATTCTCCAGTTTGTACTACATAAATAAAAGAATGCCACAATAAACTTGGAGTTTATTAATAATTGCACACTTCATGGTATAAGCCTGAAGTTTATCAATAATGATAATTTATCCAGTTGGCATAATTGATTTTAACCATGTTAATTTAAGTATGATGTGCAAAAATAAAAGAGAATTCACATGGATAAATATTAAAGAAGAAGGTTCTTTATGAATTCTCTAATTTTGCTTGTTCTCGCGAGTATTATACCAACAAAATTTGGATTGTACCCCTTGAATTGTGGAATTTATAAAAGGTGAATATGAGCTCATTCACCTATCATGTATACCACATAAGATTCATCTATGAGATAGTTACATGTGCGATTATTATTAGCCCGCAACCTAGTGTTTGCGAGGTAACTTGCTCAATAATTTAATTTCGAGCATAATTTTTAGATTTTCTATACAAGACAATTCAACTTGATAAATTGGTTTACAACACAGTTGGTTTAGCAAAATGATTTATTGAGTGCCTCCACTTAATATCTAAATTATTGCTTATGAGAACAATGTTATCTATATCAATTTGATATACATTATATACGAAAGTATATTACATTCTCCCCTCATAATTTGTTCAGAGTTAAGAACCAAATAATTTCATCTTATTAATATTGATGTGTGGTGTATATTTTGATTAACACCATAACGCACAAAGATGTGTTCCCAAAGTTGAGGAAACAAGTTAGTTTTTCTAACACGAGAGGGAGAGATGATAAACATTCGAGAAAAGGTTACGTGGAATGAATTATCAATTCTCTATAAGCATGATAATGTGATAGAGAGGATTTTCAAGGTGCGACATATTCATTGAAGTTAATATGGATGATTTATTCATCAAATCTACGGTGGCATCAACCTTCAAGAAACTAGTGTACAAGATTGGGATGTGAATGCTCAAGGATGTGAATTGATGTTCTCATCAGGGGGAGTTAATACGCGTTGTACTCTTTTTCCCTTACAGGATTTTGTCCCACTGGATTTTCCTTGCACGGTTTTTAGCGAGGCAACCAAAAGGCGTATTGTTAGATATGTGTACTCTTTTTCTTTCTCTAGAATTGTTTTCCCGCTGGGTTTTATTTTAGTTAAGGTTTTAACGAGGCACATTATCTCTTGAATAAATATTCTAGGGGGAGTGTTATAAATAAAATTATATTTAAGGTGAATGTCTATATTTTAGAGAGATTTTAGGGTTTGTTACTTGAAGGCTAAGTCACTTAGCCCCTATAAATAGAGGGATTATATTCCATTGTACATCATCCCAAAATCAATAAGAATTCTTTCTCTACTTTTCTCTGCAATACTCTTCTTCTTCTTTTATTGTTCATAACAAGATCACCCTTTATCACTGTATAAGATTTTCTTCTCGTCAGGACATTTAACAAGCTTATATATAACCAAAAGAATTTAGTTTTACTCTAATTATACATTATAATTTTTCAATAATGAGAATTCAATTAAATCTTCTTCCTTCTATTCAGTTCTGCCACTGCTAGTGGATATTATTATTTTTACCAGTTTCATAATAAACTGACTCTTACCGCCAATAAATTTAAGTTTGTCGTGGAATAGTAAATACTCCTCATCTTAAACCAGATGCCTCGTGTTCGAATCTTGAATGTAGTCACCTTTAGTAAGAAACGCTTTACCATTAAAATAGAACTTTGATACGAAATCGGGACCTAAAATAGCTACCGATACCGAGTTAAAAAAGAAGAAAAGAAAAAAGGCAGAAAACCAAAACGGGAGCATAAACAACATATTTTATTTCTTGCTATACCCCACTTCTGAAAAAATGGCAATTAGTATTCAAAAGGAATGAATTCCAAATAGGTGGATATGCAAATGCTACCACAAAACATTTCACACCTATCCTTTCTCCATTAAGTTCAAACCTATTCCAAATGGGGTTTTAAAATAAAACCAAAAGAAAAAGATTGGTGCAAGCATGGGTTTGGCAAAAATTGCACGGGGCGCCCTATTTAGGCGCCCCTCTTTAATCTGTACCTGCTTTATTTTTATGTTTGCACCGATACTCGTTTTTTTGTTAAAAGCCTTTCGAAAAGATAATTTTACCCTTTTACAAGCAGTCAAGCCTACTTTCTCTTCAAGTAAACCCCATTCATCTACTTCCATTCCTATACTTTGCAAATACTCTCTTACTCTCTCTCTCCTGTTCTTCGCTTTTACGGTCGTCATTTTTTTTTTTATATTTATCGCTTCAATTGTTTGTTCGCCAACAATATTACGGATAATCAGAGGTACATTGCAGTACCTTTACATTCTGGGTATTTTTTTTTGTGATAGTCATGTTCTATAGGTTTTTTTTTTTGTGATTTCATGTTCTATAGTGATTTTTTGTCATGTATACCTTAATTTTATAGAGCTGATTTTTTTTTTGTTTTTTTGTGTTTAATTATTGGTGGTAAATTTGTGCTTTGCTGAGTTTTTTTGTTTTGTAACTGGTTAACTTCAGCGTTTTAGCAGTTGATGTTTTGTTTTGTAGCTGATGTTTGGGAGTTTACGTTTTTATTTTGTTTAATATGCTGAAGTTTTTGAACGTGTGTGTCTGTTTTGTATTTTGTAACTGGTGAACTTCAGCTTGTTTTTGTTTAGGAGCTGAAGTTTTTTGTTTTGTTTTAGCGAACTTCAGCATATTTGGCGCTTAAGTTTTTGTTTTGTTTTGGTAATATGCTGAAGTTTTTTAACGTGTGTGTCTGTTTTGTATTTTGTAACTGGTGAACTTCAGCTTGTTTTTATTTAGGAGCTGAAGATTTTTTTTTGTTTTGGTGAACTTCAGCATATTTGGGCGCTTAAGTTTTTTTTTATTTTGGTAATATGCTGAAGTTTTTGAACGTGTGTGTCATTTTTAAATGAACATTTTTATAAATTCTTTAGCTAGGGAGCTGAATTTTTGTTTGTGTTTTTTGTTATATTTTTATGAAAGTGGGAGCTGAAGTTTTGTGTTTTGTATTTAAGCCTGTTTTTGTTTTGGAGCTGAAGTTCGTGCTTTGTTTTACTGAAACTTCAGCATATAGGGAGCTGAAGTTTTGTGTTTTGTACTTCAGCTTGTTTTTGTTTTGGAGCTGAAGTTTGTGCTTTGTTTTGCTGAAACTTCAGCATATAGAGAGCTGAAGTTTTGTGTTTTGTTTTTGGTGACCCTTCAACATATTGGGAGCTGAAGCTTTTTGTTTTATATTTGCTGATTTTGTCTTCTTTGAGATGATGTTTTTAACTGATATCTTTTACTTCCTTTCAACAGATAGCTTCTTCAAATCCTCCAGCAGCTAAAGTATCTAAAAATCGTACACAATCAAAAGCTCCTTTAGTCCGTATTGTTCCTCCTACAAGAGCAGGGGAAAGGTATTTTGAGTTTCGAGATTGGTTTAACTGCCGTGCTTACTGGAAGGGTAACCACGATTTGAAGAGTTTGATCAAATCTTTCTTGACTCCTGCACAAGAAGAAAAGTTAACTAATGGTACTTTTCGATACATTTTGGCTATGGAGAACTTGAAATGCAGCATGAAGTTGGTTCATTGCTTGTGCCTTTCTCGTATATTCACCAATGATCGAGACTCCATTAGTTTCAAGATTTTTGGGCATAATGTATCGTTCACCCTTGAAGACTTTCACATTATGTGTAGTTTGAGGATCATAGCACATAATGTTGAAAAACCATCTAAACGCGAGAGCACAATCTTGAAGAGATATTTTGGTAAGTCTAAGGGTGTGACCTTGAAGGACATTCAAGATTTTATGTCTCATAATGAAATTCAGAAGGACGATGCAAATTTCAAACATGTATGCAAGAGTGATGGAGATGGAGTTAAACCGATAGAAATTCTTCTTGTGGAGTCTGTTGTATTGGGTAAAAAGAATGAATCAACGGTACTGGAGGATTATGCAGCGATTGTCGAAGACGATAATGCTTGTGTTGCTTGTCCTTGGGGTAATGTCTCTTATGAGAAGCTCATTACTTCAATGAAACATGCATTGGATAACCAATCCAACGAATATTCAACAGAGTATACTATTGGTGGATTTCCATATCCATTGTGTGTTTGGTTCTACGAGCGTTTCCCAGATCTTCAGAATAGGTATATTAAAGAAGACGAGTACCTTGATTATCCTCAACTCCAGAGGATGTTACGTTATATATGTGTGGGAGAGCCCAAATATAAAGAACTTGAGAAATATTTCAATAATCATTCTGTAAGTGAATGTTTTTTATTTTTTGTAGTTTTGTTAATATGTTGATGTATTACTTTTATTTTATTTTTCATAATGTAATTTTTTTGTATTAAACAGGAATATCGGAAATTAAAGGTATTGGATATAATTCCTACAGAAGAGGAATTGAATTCAATGCCTTTGATTGGACAATTGTCTTGCAACCGGGTTCGTTCAAGGGTAGTTAATGTGGTTCCTTCAACTGGTGAATCACCACGTAGTCGGAGTCTATCAAAAGAAACCCGTCGAAATTCAACTATTGAATCACCTCATACCCAAAGTCGTTCTAACCATTATACAACGGTGTTTGACAATGAATTAGTCAATAGAATATGTTCTGTAAGTTTTTGTGCTGAATTTTTAGTTTTATTTTGTGTGTTTTTTGTAAAACTACATCATGTTTTAAGCTGAAGTTTTGTTCTGTTTGTGCTTAACTTCAGCATTTTAGTATCTGAAGTTTTGTTCTGATTTTCCTGAACTTCAGCATTGTAGTAGCTTAAGTTTTTGTTCTGTTTGTGCTTAACTTCATCATTTTAGTATCTGAAGTTTTGTTCTATTTTTCCTGAACTTCAGCATTCTAGTAGCTTAAGTT